>JAXGGA010001951.1:0-135316 GCA_038373865.1 Uloborus plumipes
ATGCATAGTTAAAATAAATCATTTTGCATAAAAACACATAGGGCACAAAACGTATTTTCAACCTTCAGCGCCCCCCCCCCCCCCGAACATAGCTAATACAGCAAAAGAAAGCTTTCAAATTCCATCAATTTTAGCGCTTCGCCGAGCTTTGAGAACGAACGTGGGCCAAATCGCCTTGGCCCACGGCGGCTCAAGGCGCACCCTCGCTTTTAGCCAATCGCAATGGCTGGATTAAGAAGATCGGTAAGTGATTACGCCCCTTGTAATTTCTGCCGAGAGGGCATTTTCTCCTTGTGCCCAAGATTTCCCTTTGTCCCCAACCAAAGCGGTCGAGAGGGAAAGAGAGGAAAGTGTTTCGTTTGTACATGGGCAAAGAATGTCTGGCTCCTGTATTAGGGAGAAAACTATCCTATTTTCACTTCGTGGTCCTCATTTTTTTTCTTTTTTTTTGATTCATTTTTATAACATTTGATCTTTCTTTTTTGTGTGTGTTTCTTTTTTCATTTTCAACACCTATTTCTGACAGGCATAGAGATTGCCAGTTTCACATATTATCCCCATCCTCACCTATTTAATACAATCCATGCATATTTTAATTATTAATTTGCGCTTTGGGAACTGGAAAATTTTCTCGAAATTTTTGTGTGAAGACTTTGTTTTTGACTTGGCAATGCAGAGCGTTTGCCATTTTCTTGGTACCTATTAGTTTGACTTTGACTTTAATCTCATTTGTCCCAGTGTTGTGCTAAAATATTAAAGAGTATTGTATGAACTCTAGGAACTTGGTCATCCTGCCTGGTGTTACATTATAAATGCTTGGAGAAGTGATAAGTATTCTTAAGCTCTATATTCTACATTTGTTTAGCCGAATCATAATTACATTTATATCCAGGACCAAGGCCGTTCAAAGTGGGGCCTCTAACTCCCCTAAAATAGCAATAAAGTAGTCTCCCCCCTCCCCCAGCTCTAAAAACTGTGAGAGTTCTCTCACAGCTTTCATGTTGTGTGCTGAGCTTTTTGCACTGAGGAAGAGGTTCCATTGTAGCCTAGAAAGAGCTATTTGCTGTACTTTGTACCTAAAATTGGAGATTTATTTACGCTGATTTATAAAAGTGAGATTTTTAAGTTCTAACTCCTTAATTTGATAGAGGCTTTTAGAAAGTCATGGTGCAGATTGTCGAAATATTTAGCCGGAGAGAGGGTTTTAGTCATAAATGTTGTTTTTCTTTTTGAGTATAGTCTCGTAATGTTTGAGGAGATGTGCCGCCTCTCTTGAGGCGTGACACTTTTGATGTGATAAATATTTTCACTGTCTAAAAATGGCAAAATTATGAGAGCTAGCTTGCTTAACGTTAGTGATCTATTTCGAAAGTCGATCGTCTAGGCAAAATACTGCAATCATTATTACATTGATCGCTTAAGACTGGTGTAGCGTTTAAAATATAAAACCTATGTATCAAAACAAATGAGATAATTTTGCAATGTAAGTTTGTTCTAATTGGATACAATATTATTTTATTGTATATCGCTCAGCATCGGTATACTAACTGTTTCGTTCATTTTATCTGTGTAAGCTTTACTGGGCATTGGGCAAACATATAATTGCTGGCCCACCCACTAAATTAAGGCACGAGCTGCCACTGTCACCAGGTTAACATGATAGCTTGCAGTCTATTTTGTTTTCTTTTCTGATTTGTTTAAAATTGCAGGTAAAGGTAAAATGAGCGAAAAAGGCAATAGAAAATGAGATTGGTTTTGTATTGAAATCTGGAAGAAAAATAAAACTTTCAAAGGCACATGAAAAAATACTCTTTGTCCATTGAAAATTTTTTATTTATGTAATTACCGGTTAAAACACTGTATTGTCCTAATTTTCACATCTCGAAAAAGTGTAACAAAAATGTTTTAAATGCTTCAAAACGCCATTGAAAATGTTTCAACATTTTCCTGTTTTTTCATATTTATTCCTTTTTTTTTTTTGGATTCATGATCTAGCTTCCACCAATTTTCGGAATCTTAAAAGTTAGGTTGTTTCAATTGTGATTGTGTTCCACTTACACCCCGGGTTTTCCTTATATTTTCGCGTACTAATACTGAAAATCTGGTATTTTTCGTACTTCTTTACATCTAACCTCCGAATATTATTACTCATTGTCAAAACCTATTAAAATGCTGCTCTAAAATTATTTTTCTTTAATAATAAATTTATTTGCCCTTTTAATATTTTTGATGGCTACATTTCAAAAAATACAATTTTCATTCCTCCGAAATAAAAATAGAATTTTTTTCAATTTTAATGCTCAATGCACTTTTTGAGGAGGCAAATAAAAGAAACGTCTTTTCATTTTTATCAAAATCATAAATTAGAAATTTTTGAGCGAAGTTCTGTACTTGTACTATAAGAGTTTAAAATTTGAACCAGTTTTTAATTTTATTTTTAATTCAGTTGCATCGATAGTTATAAATAATATGTTCATCCTAATGCTTTAAAAAGCAGTTCTGAAATAATTTTACTAATATTGCTAAGTTTTTCCTCTTTAGTCCTGAATTTGTAGTTACTGAAAAACACTTGCGAAATTTTAACTTTTAAACACGTAAACTCTACAGCGTTTCTTCCAGAAATTACTATTTTTCTTAAATATTAAGACTTATTTTTATTTACTGATTAATAATATTAGATTATATTTTACCTGTAGGTAGTGAAAAATGTTGGAATCGAACTCTGGAAATATTTTAAAATTTGAAGTTATTGAAAGCTTGAATGAAGATGAGCTAAAATCTGCATTCTTTCTTCTACAAGATCATTTCAGTGATGATTATCTGGCAGTAGTGAAAAAAGATCCTTCAGCTCTGAGAGAGGATCTTAAAAATCTGATTGTAAATGAATTTGAGGAATCAATTTTTGTGGAACTTTTTGGAACTATTGGAAGATATGACATATTAAGACACTTAGGAAGCTGTAGTCATCGCTTCAAAGGCAAAAAAAATGAGTATAAAAGCATCAAACAGCTGTGGTAAACCATTTTCCTATGTAGTTCCATTATAAATTTAACTTTGAAATACCTTTCTAATTTTGGATTTTAATGTTAGTTTCAGGTTAGATTTTTTATTCAATTATTTTATTAATTTTAATGATTTAATTATTTTTTATATTTTACTTAGAAAAAAGACCATGGGTGTATATTTTATGTGTTTGCTACAACTTGAATATTAGTGCAAAATTTTATGAAAATGCTTAAGACCATTTATAACCAAGACTGGTTATTGAGATAACCGGGACATTTCCCAGTGCCCTCTCAGTGGTGGTGCTAGGAAATGCCTGACAGAGGGACATAGATATAAGTTAAAAATTTAGTTTCTTTGCCCTCTCCAATCTTTCATATTTTATGATGCATAATATAAAAAGATTATGATGTATAATATAAATTTAATGATAAAAAGTAATGATTCTTACCTGTAATTAAAAAAATACAAATTTTGCATTTGCAGTCTACCATAAAACTAAGAAGTGATGATTGAAACTAAAGAAAGTGATAAAAATATACTAATAGAACTTTTATTTTCATTTATATTTCATTTTATTGAAATGAATGGTCGTGTTTCGTGGCGGTGTTCTTGGAAAAAGAGGTTCCAGTAAGAAATCAAGTGATGAGTGCTCCAGATGGGTCTGTCTTCTAATATCTCTATCTAACTGAAGAGTTGATGATCTTTTAAAAAACTGCATTTATGGGACTTATATGACAAAAAAAAAATCATCTAACACAAAAATTGTAGTTTGACCCCTCCTTTTCCAAATATTTGCAGTGATTTTGCACTAAATTTCAAGTCTGTAGGTGCTATGGGGCCTCCTGTATGCAAGCCAGCCACAAACATCATTTCACAATATCTTTGAGCTTACTGTTTTTTAATATATAGAGATTATTATCATTATTTTGTTCTGTTAAAGTTTTTAAATTATTTGTCCAGTTTTTTCTCACTACACTTTCATGCTAAATGTTGTTCTTGTGTTTGAAGAAAGTTATTTATTTATAGTTTATAATTTTTTTTTTCATGATAAATTCTTGTTCAAGTCATACTCTTAACCCATTAATGCCTGATATTTTTTTTCAAATATATTTTGTATGCTGGTTACAAATAGTGTTTAATGGACAGGAAAAATAATTAAAAAAATATCATTTAAGAAATAAATTTTTTATTAAGGAAAGAAAAATCGTCCCTCAAAAGTTACGATAGACACCAGAGGGTACATACTTTTTAAACTAAAATATTTTTCTACCTACAATATAATATTAAAAAGACATTGCAATTAACATAAACTGGGAAGCTGGGAATAATTTAAAAAAAATTGCTTTTTGTTCTTGAGATCGTGAACGATGTGATTCTTAATAAAGATCATATTAAAACTGCTACAGAACACACTTTACAATGGTCATGTGCTTCAATCTGTTTATAACGAATTGATACAATACCAAGGTACTAATTGAACACTTTTATTTGGTTGAAATGTTCATTTTTGGGAAATTCAGACCCATTTTTTGGACCGTCCCTAAAAAGGGACGCTAGGCATTAGTGGGTTAAAGTAATTGTAGTTAAAATGTATTTTTTCGTCCGTTTTATCGGCAAACTTTGGCCAATTATAAATAGAATGAAATACTCATGGTTTTCTCATTCCACTGTAAAAAACTAATTTTATTATTCATAATGGTTTCATGTGAATATCAGCTGATGGGCTTATCTTGCACTCAGTCTGAAACTTCGTGAAGGTAAAACACATCTCAGATCTTAATTTACTGAAATTCTGAAAATACTGCGGCATTCCATGAAGTTTGTCAATTCACACCTGTGTACCGAGGCACACCGGTTGCGAAGCACTGACTTAAACCATTGTGGGGGAAAGGGGGGAGGGTCAGGATGCAGTCTGTACCAGTCCAGTCCGGCACTAGATGCCACCAAGCATGTCTGAAAAGGACTTTAAATTTCAAAATTTGATTTCCATAAGAATATGCTGTAAGTTTCTTTAAAAAAAATATTTGATACGAGATTAACTGTTTTACATTAGGTACTCCTTTTTTTATATTTAAGAAATAATAATCTAATTTGTTCTTTGATTAATATTGCCCTGTGAACTGTACCATTAACACAGAATTTCATCATCTTTTTTTTTTATCTATTTTCACTCTTGTCAAAGGAAGTTTCTTATTCTTTTCCTCAGCTCAACAAAAAAAGCAATTTTTTTTATTTAAGAAATTGGAAAAAAACGGATTTTCTCCTTTATTTCTTCCTTGATTTTCTTTCTTCCTCATACCTACAGTAGGTTTTCTCAGAAACATTATACATGTTTTAACTCATGTTTTTTATTCTGCTTTCAGGAAAATATTATTCGAAATATGTGAACAGTTGGATGATGATGAGTTAAAGACTTTGAAAGAAGAATATCTTGGCAGGCGCTTTTGGAAGGATGTAAATTGTGCAGAGGAGTTTTTTAGTTTAACCTTTAAGCGAAAAATATTTTCAGAAACAAATTTAACTACTTTGCGAGAAGCCTTATCTGGCAACACTATCTGTTTAAATATAATTGAAAGGTATGAAGGTAGGTTTTTCCTCCTTTTCTTTCTTTATGCATAGATTAAGAAGAAAAAATTAATTACATATGTCTTGTTTGAAAATATAAAACTTGGATGGTTTATCAATTGAACTAGGAGTTTTAATTTTTCCTGAATGTGTATTTAAAATTATAGAGTGCTCACTAAAGTTCCTTGCCACTTTTCCACCTTCTTAACTTCTGAATGCTGGCTGTTATATTCATAAATGTGGTATATAGGTATAGTGAAGTTGCCCTGTGGGCTACTGAATAAAACTACCTGTGGCAACACTTGGTGGAAAACTGCAAAGCTAGAATTCCTGTCTCGAAAATAGAGCAAGGTAGAGAAAAAAGTGTGAAGCATTAATAGAATTAGTGGAGCTGTCAGCAGTGGCGGCAATTGAGGCTTAAAAGTGAGGGGAAAAAAATTTTTGGAACCTGTGCCCTTGATTTTAGGCTGTATTTTGGTGACATAAAAAGAGGCTTTGGAGACTCTCTCCCACAAATGCTTCGGAATAGTAGTTTTAAAAACCCATTTTTAGCATAGTTGGCAACGATTAGGAAATGGCGAGGAGGTATGAGGGCTTCATCTACAATTAAAAACAAAAAACTTTATGGTGTCAGTGCCCCATTCTTGCATAAATATGCTAACAGGAGATACGTGCTATAAGCTGGGATTTGAGTGTTGCTGGGGGCTTCTGCTTTTTGTAGCTAGTTGCAGCCTGCTCACTAGTTCGGCTGCTTCGCCCTGTAACTTCAATAAAAATTAGGTGTTATTTTACTGAGTTGTGCCGCAAACCATACCATACCTTAGCTTAGTCGGCTATTTGTGTTGACGTTCCTCCTTGCTGATTGCAGATGTTGTTTCATCGATTAAGTCATTTTGTATAGTTTTGGATATTGTAGTTGTTGATTGGGCCAGTGCTAGGCTTACAGGCTTGCACTGGCCCAATCACCCCAAATTATGCCTGAGACAGCATAGTTTGGGGTGGTAAAACTAACTGAGCTACAAAATTAAAGGAAGGCAAGATTATGGTGCAAGACTCAGATCAAATATTTCTAGTTAGAAAATGTCGATTATGTCCTTTATTCTGTTCCAATTTTCTGTTTCACAATCTTATTCTGAATGAAAGTTTTATTCAGTAAGCAAGATAGGCAACTGCCTAAGACGGCATAATTTAATGACAGCAAAACCTACGAAAGAAAAGAAAGGCAACATTATGGTGCATGACTCGGATAACACATTTTAAGTTAGAAATTGTCTGTTATCTCTTATATTCTGTCCCAAGTGGCAAACTAATTCGGAACTGAAGTTTCATTCAGTAGGGGTCTGGGGACGTTCCAAAATCGTAATGATAATAAATTACTTACATTGATACATGTCAGAAACATGCAAGTAGGCTATCTGACTTTTTAAACAGAAAGTTGGAAGTAAATTGTTCACCATATAAGAGGTCTGGTTCTGTCAATCTATACTGACTTTCAAGAGATAAGGTACATCATTTTTCTGAAGCTAAATGCAAGCAAAATGGCAGTAGCACAATAAAATTTGTACTTTATATGAATGGTAATAATGGAATTGAAACTTTGTGTGTAAATATTTTTAATTTTCAACTGTTATTGCCAGTTTCATTAAAACTAGTCAATAGAGTCTAGAAGTGTCTAAAATAAGTCTTTTGCCTGATTCAGTAAGTGTGTGAACAGTCAAACGAATGGAAATAGGGTACCCTGAATCTGATACTGCTACACATCTTGATGTGTCTCACAGTATAGCTCAACAGCTTTTGTATCAATATCAAGTCAACCATTCTGTGTCCAAACAGCGAACATATTCCAAGTCAACTATGGGTTAAAAGACATGCAGAAGCCATTTTCTAGCTCTTTCAACCTGAAGAACTATTGTGACACAACTAGTTATAGATGTATTTGAAGCATCAGAGAAAAGAATTTGCTTCTATTATGTAAAGATGTCTACACAATACAAGTCTCTATGCAAGACAACCAGTTTTGTGTGTCCTCCTCAACAGATGACAGATAAGGATCAGCTTATTGAGGACAAAAGAACATGTTTCCTGAACTAAGCAGCAACTGGCTTCTTTTCTCTTGACCTACAAGTCCAGATTCACATTGGAGAGCATTTCAGACCGTTTTGTGATCTGAAGGGAACGCCTCACTAGATACCATCAATCCAACACTGTTAGAAGACAATTATTAGAGGTGGAATAATAATGGTTTCTACAGGAATCTCATTCGGTGGTCACACTGACCTGCATGTGTTCCATGAAGGAACTCTGACTGGTGTGAGAGATTGGAATGAGATCCTTTATCTATTTGCTGATGTTATTTTATACTATTTCAACCTGATGGATTATACTGCACAACTGGTTATTGGGGACTATCTTAAGGGTCCTTGATTGGAGCGAATGGAACACCCAGTAGAATCTCCAAACCTGAATCTAATGGAATATCTTTATAACTATCTTGACTAATAGTTTACTGCTTTATATCTTCTTCCTGGGTTGTTACACACAAGCTGTAACTAAGCTTACTCTATAGCTGGTTTTTGCTTCCTGTTTCAGTGTTCGACAAATTAATTGACAGCATAAATAGTCTACAGTGGCGCAGCCGTAGGTGAGGTTTGGGGGTGAAAACCCCTCCCAGAACTCCAACACATTCATTTGCACCCTCAAATGATTTGGGGGGGGGGGGACTCAGTATTTAAACTTCTTTAAATAAAATAGGCTTTAGTAAAATAGCTTATTGATTGAGAAGCAATCACAAATTGAATTTCAGTTTTTAAACTTTCAAGTAATGTGTTTCGTTAGAGAGAGAAAGATGAACACCGATGGAGACTTCGAGAGAGTTTTAAATAGCTAAGTAAAATAAATGTTTTTCCACAAGGCATCTTATGACATTCTTTCCTTGTATTTAGAACTTACATGTTGCGATTTTGGAAAAAATGGTGAATTGGTCTAGCTCTTTTGTACATTCATAAAGACATTGATGTATATCAAGAGCAAGCTAAAAGCTTTCACGGAGAGAAAGCCACACAACTAAGATACAAGATTAAAATTAATATGCAATATGTTGACCCCCCCCCCCCCCCACACACACACGCACACACTTTTTTCCTTTTTGCAGGGCTCCCAAATGGTCCGTTTTTCCCGTCAAAATCCGTTTTTTAGAGTTAAGTCCGTTTTAGACCGCTTTTTAACATTTTGGTCCGATTTGTCCGTTTTTATATTATTTTTACTTAAAAATCAACTTTTTTATGTTTTGTCGAAACATGCAGTGCCTCAGTCTTATTGAACCTGATTTTCCCAAGTTATTTCGCTTCAGATTGTAGTCATAACTCCTCCTACAACCATCGCAGCATGAAAATTTTGCAAACGGAGTGGTTTGAGGGAGGAGTTACAACCTCAAATTGAAGCAGAATGTTACCAATATTTTCTGGAACACAGGCCCCAAGTTTGAAAATGTGGATGGACTTTCCAACGTCCCCCTCCCTCAAAAGGAGTACGCTAATAAGAACGATATTGCTATGAACAATCCTTTTTGCGAATGAAATCCAAACCAATTTCATGACTCATACGCCATTTTTTCAAATTGCAAGCACCACGTGTTTGTAAATTTTTATTCCAATTTCTAGACAGTGTTAATCAAATACAAAATATTTTCGCCAGTTCTTTCCTATTTATCAGAAGATAGTCATTGTACTAGAATTGAAAATATTGAGCGATTTATCGTGACCACATGTCACACGGAAGTGTCGCCATTTTTTGGTAAAATCAGAGATCGCCATGCCGAAGTAACTTTTTCTCCCTCGGAGTTTCCCTTTTTTTAAATCTTTTTCCTGGTTTACTTAAGTATGTTCTTTTCTCTTTCAGAACTCTGAACTTCTTTTAGCTGAAATTGCAAGAAGATATTGCTACAAACTTTCAAAAATCAAAATATTGAAAAATTGGCAAAATAATTTTTTTTTCTTTTTTTTTTTTAATTTTATTTCTCAAGTTTTAGTAATATTTTATCCATAGCTATCTAGTCCCCCCACCCCCTAGAATTTCTCCAATTTATATGTACTCCGAAAATCCGATTTTTTTTTCGGAAAAATCGAATTGTTTCTAAAATAATTCCTCTATTTTTTTTAACGGAAAAATCGGCCTATAATTTAGTAATTGCCGTACCTGCCTTATTTAACACTTTCTATAAGCTCATTTTTAACTGTCAACAACTCATTTACATAGTTTTTTCAAGACGTGCCAATATCGTGCATGTACTTTGCCGAAAATTGCACGCAGTTTCTGAGTTTGCAATCCTTTTGCATCTTGTAAATATTTCGATCATTTTGAAAGTTGAGAGCGATTTTGACTTATTCTATCTTAAATCTACTTAATTTAAGTTTTATTTTATGGGTTTTTTTTTTTTTTCTTTTTCATTTTTTGTGAAGAGGGTGGTTTTTGCATAAGCCTCCATTTTAAAGGCCCATAAATTCAAGCAACAGCATAGTTAGGCTATTTTCAGATTTTCTGAAATATATTTTTCTTGCGCTTTCAAAAAAATTTTTTAGTTGAAATTACAAGAAATTTTCTATAAACCCTTAAAATATTAGTGAGACTTGGCAAAAATACCCGGCTTTTTTTTTTTAAATTCTCAAGTTTCAGTGATCATTTTTTACAGCGCTGCCAAGTGCTCTCCCCCCCCCCCCCCCCAGTTTCTCTAAATTTTTTTACGTACTCTTTTCCCAGAAAAATCCTCTCTTGAAGATCAGTGTTCAATGTGGTGAATTACAGTAACTGACTTATTTAAGATTTTCCCTCAACTGAATTTTAAGTAATAGCTCATTTAGTAAAAATCTTTTTACTAATGCAGTGTGCATGCTTTGCCAAAAACTGGATGCAGTGTATCGGATTCTGAACCTTCTGCATCTTGCAAATATTTCATTTATTTTGAAATTTAGGAACTATTTTAACTTGTGTTTATTACTATTTTAACTTAAATCTTCTTATTTAAAGTTATATTGTAGCAGTTTATTTTTATTGTTTTTGTAACTTGACTTTAGCTTTTTAATTTATTTAACTGTGATAACTAATATGTAAAAGGTTTTTAATTATGAACACACCGATTCATTTTAGAAAAATTTACATATTTTTCAATTAAAATAACTCTTAAGTTTGCCTCTACCAAAAGAGCTGTTGAATAAAATCAAAAAAAATATTTTTAAACTCAAGATGGTATGCAATAATGAGCAATACTAAATTAATTTTTAAAGCAGTTATTTCCAACATTTCAAAAATTACTTTTTAAGTTAGTGCATGGGTGTTTAAATAGGGGTTAAAAGATCGTTAGTTACATAAGGTGATTATGCCCTCACCCCCTCCTCATCCAAATATTTGTGTTAGTAATTATTCAATTATTAAAAATAAATAATCGCTCACTGGAGTGAACATTTCATTAACTAATTTTGAAAAGTCAGTTGTTTAGAAGATAGAGCTAATGAAGAAACTATCATTAAAAATCATTATTGCAGTTTATTCGCAAATTAGTTTCATGGATTAAACCTAAGGCAGGCCCGTCATTTTGGAGGTCGGGCCGGCTTTGAGAAATCAATGTATTTACATATAAGTGGGCGTGTTTTTTTATGTTTTACGAAGAAATCGCATTGCTTTTGGACCCTTCACCCCCCCCCCCCCCCCGAAAAACTTGAAATGACGGCCCCGACCTAAGGTAGCTAATTTGCTTTTTGGTGCTTTCCTGGGTTTAACTATGAATGGTCCTCTCAAGTCCTCTTTTTAATATTGAATGGTCCTCTTTAGTCCCCTTTTTAACCGAAAACGGTCCTCTTTTACCCTTTTCATTAGCTAAATTGTGTTGGGAGCCTTGTTTTTGAGTCATTGTGATATTGTTGCAAATAATTTTTAAGTGATGCAAATGAATAACTACTAACCCATAGAAACAGTTTAGTTAAATATATTGAAAATTCTTTTGCCCATTAGAAATGAATCTGGAAAAAGCAATAATTTTCAATTTTGAAAACCATTCCCAGAAAAAAATTCTGGCTGCTACACTGATAGTTTTTGCTACCAATTGAATTAAATTAGAGGCGGACACTTTCCTTGTTGAACCTTTTTTGTTATGTTTCTGTGACATTTTGCTGTGTAAAGCTTTAATGTACTTTTTTCCTTTAAGTTTTCACTTTTTGTTCATTAATGGTTTTTCTGCTATGAATTATTTGCTTTAAATTTGCAAATTTCTAATATGCATTGATAAAATAACTTTTTTGTGCATTTGATCTGGTTTCGGGGCTTCTATGCTCATTGGTTTGTAAAAAAACAGGTTGTGCCTTACCTTTTGAAGACAAGCAGTATTTACTGTATAACCTAGAGTCAATTTCATTCTGAATAGTGTTATCTAGGCACGTGTGCCATGAACGAACGCCCAGGGTAGGCAGATGAGATAATTTGGAATAATAATACATATGTTGAAAAAAAGCATATGTTGCTAACCGTAATCAAACAGTACAAATATGAATGATATTTACATAGTCCCTAGTATAAACATATATAAAAAGATTTTCATCTGATTCTATTGAAAATCCATTCTTTCTTTCAATGTGGTGAAAATATCTGTGAATTTCATAAAAATTAAAAGTGGGGACTTGTTTCATTTTGTTAACTTTCTTTTTTTATTGATATCAAAACAAGAAATAAAAGTTGTTTATTTGTCATTCTATTCCTTTTGTTGCTCTTAGTTCTTTTTATGGCCGAAAATATTCACTCTACAAAAAAAAAATATGGCTGGTATAGGCAAAATTAACTGCAACAACATCAGTTTCTGGAAACAGTTGGCTCAGTTCCCTTTTCAAAAATAAAATCAAGTACATTTTTTATACATTTGTCACAAAAAACTTGTTCCGATAAATATGTACTATATCTGCAGTCCGTCTTATGATGTCAAAAGTTTCGGTACTTTTTTTCTAGACGGCTGAAGGCATCCTTATCAACTCCAAAAGCTAATTTTTAAAATTGACTTTCATATACTAATGATATGAATTTTTCAATATTTTGTCGCTTTTCTTCGTAAATCATTTTTTTTTTTTTTTCAAAAGTTTAAACGAAACAACTATCCTAAGGTTTCAACTTAAACATGGGAAACAGTATGACAAATGAAAAACGAAACATTTGAAAATTACGGAAACATTTCATAGAAAACAAAACGCTATATAAAAAACGAATCAAGATGCCAAAACCATGGAGAATTTCCCTAACACTCACCATCCTACACATAACGTCCTCAAACTACAGCGGAGAATCGAAGAGACTGACAGAGAAAGAGTGTAGCCTCAAGCTGATCCTCGTCGGCTGTGCTAGATAGGCGGATTTTATTCTGCCTCGGCTGACGCAAAGGGGGAAAATGTTGAGGCACGGGGGTGTTTTGCATGCTAAGCATTGCATAGATACAGAGGTCAAAAAGCAGCGTCGGTCGCTGCTTTTCAAGTGTACCAAAATGGAAAATTTCCACTTTTTTTCCCCTCTTATTGCTGTGTGTGTGTAAAACCTAACTATTTTTTTTTCCAATCAACGCATTAAATGTCATTGAATGAAGTGGTGAGGTTGATCTGTTTTCTTCGTGGGTAGGCACTGCCTACCTTGCCTACCCAGACGGCACGTCCCTGGTGTTAGGTTAGTTGTTGAAATAAATTTTTCAACTGTACAAAATAGCCATCTGCAGTCAAAGTAGATACTCAACAGTGATCGCCATGTTGGTGCGTTAAGAACTGTCACAATCTAATTGGAATGCAACCTTTAATTCCATAGTGTTAGCCTATCTCAGTGAGTACAATCAGCATCTGGGCTGTCAAATTTATTTCGAGCATTCCTGTTAAGATCAAAAATTTCAAAAAATGGAAAATCTTCTTGAGGACAAACCACAGCCTTTTTGGGCTCTTCACTTTGATTACACTGATAAAAAATTTTGTTTCATTATATGCTTTGGAGTTATTTACCATCTTTTTTTTCAGATGAAATTAACTATTACCCTATAAGACAACCAACAGAAACTTCACCTTGCGGAATAGCGGTGATATTTAATCATGAGAACTTTAATAATGAGGATGAAAATTTGCCTCATTTAGAGAAAAGAGAAGGAAGTAAATTAGATATTGGTATGATTTTCATTTTGTTTGAAAACCTTATATTAGCATGTCATGTTTTTTGGAATACTTAAACTTATAATTTTTAAATCTTGAATGACACCACAATCTATCAAGTGCTCTCCTCTCATTTATCTTTAATTTTATTGAAGTTTGGAAATTTAAATACCGGGGGTCTGCATGCCATTTTTCACAGGGTCCGATTTTTGCCAAACAATGTGAAATAAAATTTGAGTTCTAGTCTAACCCAGTGGTTCTCAACCTTTTACGGCTAACGCCCCCTTTATGAGTGAATTTTTTTCCAACGCCCCCCCCCCCTTATATCAAAGGTGAGGGAGTGTGCGAAAAGAGGTTTAAAGTTTAAAATAATTTCCTTCCGGAATTTTACAAAACGGTTTAACAAGATATATTTTTTCCTCATTAGCCATTATTAGAATTAAAATGACAAATGTAGAAATAAAACACAAATCTAGGACTAAAACTATTTTATTTTTAAAAGAATAATAAAAAATTAAAATAAAATAGAAGTAGACAAGCAAAATAAATTTTTTTACCCAAAAAATGAAGGAAACAATCGAATGTAATAAAAATAAATAGGGGAGACCTGGGCTATTTGGCATAGTTTTTACTTCTCGATTTTTCTAATTTTTCTGTTGTACTTATGGTAAAAGTAATTTATGCATCTAATAGGATGACATCTTGGCTACAAAAAACCACTAGGAACATCATCTAAAATTCACTGGGGAATTCATGAAAAATATTCTCTGAAGGCAAAGCAGAATTCACGCAGAATTGCGTTAGAGCCATAAGATGTACCTTTTTTTTTTAGAAAATTCACACGGACGCATTTTTAAGGTATTTAAGGTAATGATATGGTGATTAACCTTGAAACCTAAATCTGTCGAAGGAATGTCAAATAATATATTAATAGAAAGTTCGATTCTGATCTTTACAATGGGTTTTGAATTTGTTTTCTTACTACAATTAGGATCCCCTTTTTTTTTTTTGCTGATTTCGGACAATTTTAGAAAAAAAAATTTTGGACAAACACAATAGGTATCTAAAAATTGGCAGAATTACTTGTCTTGTAGTATAGGTTCTTCGTACAAAATTTTATTAAAATCGGAAGTGTAATGAAGTGAAATCTTACTTTTGATGCTTGATCTGACATGGGGTTTCCCAAATGTTATAATGTCATGTGTAAAATTACATGAATATCAAAAACATCATATATGTGTCACAGAGCATTAAAATATCACTTTACATTGCAAACTATGTGATTGAAACAGCATTAATTTAGACAAGTAGAGTCAAGAAGCAAAAACCCCTAACTACAAAGGTAGGCTAAGTGGAAAAAGAAAAACACTTCGCCTTAATGCATTTTATTGCTTTGATAAGACATATAATAGAGTATAACAATGCGGAAAAAATATTTCAATATGTTGTTTGCACTAGAAGTTACGACAGTTTGAATATCGGTAAAACATGTCATTTTTCATGTTTCGAAATAATGTAACTAAAAGCACATTCAACTTGCGTCAGTAATTCTTACTTTTTTTAAAGTTTGTAGACTTACCTTTCAAAGGTTTAGACTTACCTTAAAAATGTTTAAAATGCCACTTTTTTGTGGTCTTTGTTGACCTTGCGGCAATGACTTGCCACGAATTTATCAATTATTATATAAAGTTCAAACCTTCTATAATCAAGGCCTGATTTCCCTGTAAACTCTTGAGGCCCATGCTGTTAGAAATCATGTCACTTGTGATGCATCATACCAACTGTTGACTAAAGGATTGCCATTTGCATCTATTGTTATTTTGTTTTAGTGTTGAAAATAATATTCTATTTGAAATTTATATCCTGCATTTTCAGAAAAGCTGCAAAAATTATGGAAGTGTTATGGTTTTAAAGTAAGAGTTTATGAAGATTTGCCTGACAATGAGGTGCTTGCTATCTTGGATGAAATTTGCAATGAAGATCATTCAGCATATGATGCTTTCATAATGTGTTACTTATCACATGGTAGTGAAAGTAAGTTTCTGAATGGAACTCACAATTCATTATTCAATTTTGTAGCTATGAAAATGTGTATTTGATATGCAAGATTTCTCTCATTTAATTAGTCCTTTACTTTTTATCTTTTGCTGAAATATTTCGTTCTACTATGGCCAGGCCCATCATTTAGGTCTGTCAATTGTAGTGTTCAGATTTTTTTGAAAAAAGGGCAGGGTAAATTTCTTAAAGAGGGCACTTTTCATGGAAAAAGGGCACTTTTTGCGGAGGTGAAGGGCACTCGGGCATATCGCCATTTTGGGAGAAATTTGAGATGTTGAATTTCAGAGTTGTAAAAAAATAAATAAAAGGTCCTTACTTCTTTAATGCGGAAAAAACTTGCCCCCCCCCCCCCCCCATCGTGCCGCCCTGGGTTATAGCCCATTAAGCTTATACGTAAATGCGACTGTTCATCAGTCAGAACGACTATTATATCTCTCACACCGAGGCAGGCTGTCTTTTGGATTGTCAGAGCCGATGGTCAATTGCCTCCCCCCCCCCCTGGTTTTGGAAAATTAATGGGCTTGTTTTTTGTTGGTTTTTGGTATAATTCTCATTGAATATATACTCTTTTGCCCCCCTGCAAAATTCGAAATGACGGTCTTGCCTCAGGAAAAAGGGGCTAATGACAGTTAAATAAGGATTAAGGAATCTCACAATAGTTAGTGTTTAACCTTTTCCCACCTATATTCATGAAGAAAAACAACTATTGAAATGGTAAAAATGTCATTTTTATTCATATGCTCATTGTGTTCTTGTTTTTTCATAGATGTTTGTGAGAAAGGTTTAATATTTTTCGTCAACGTTGTAAAAAATCAACCATTAGAATTCATCTCTCATCCCCCCCCCTCCCGTAATTTGTCCCGTATTTACAGTTCTTAAATCTGGCAACCCAGATCGAAAGCCACAACTACAACCCCTTGAACAGTTCTATTTTAAAAAGTGTGACAGCATTCGGATTATTCTGATATTTTATTTTCCAACATCCGATAAGGAAAGGGAATAAATTAAGAAAAAAAAAAACATCAACAGAAACCAACATGTCTATAATGAGCGAATCCAAATGAAAACAAATAAAAAAAATCGCTGAGAGGATGGGAAGTAGGGTTGCAGCAGAAACCAATCAGAGCAGAACAGGATTACTACAAGTTGCAGTTATCGCCAAAATGTAAGAACGTTTTAAATATGTATGATATTAAAACACTTTACAGATCAATGCTATTATTACTGATTTAAGTTACTTAAAACCAGCGTTTAAGCTATGGCTTGGATAAATTTTCGAGGGAGAACTCCCCACTCCAACTTCAGTTGCTAAATTCCAACAAGATGATGTCATGTGTTCACTCTCTCGCCCATCCAACATCATTCTCATTTATGCTTGTGTTGCAGAAAAAAAAAAAAAGATAAATATCAGATGAATCAGTAAAAGAGAAAGGATGATCAAAAAAACTTTCAAAAAGACTTGTTTGTAAAAAATTAAGGGAGAACAGCAAGCGAAGCATTTCGCTGTTATCAAGCTAATTGCTGTTCAAAAAGAAGTGCACCAGACTACGACAGACCACATGGACATGGAACAAAAATTGCCTTTTTCTTGAACAGATGCAATGTGTGTAGGGGGGGGAGAGGACCTGAGTTACCCCATTCCCCCGCCCTCCTCCATATCAAAGGATGACGTTACATTCGATTGGGAGCGAAAGTGCTGACCTCGTGATTTTCAGACTTTCTTTCAACCATCGTCCCCCCCCCCCCCCAAAAGGGCAAGGCTCATCATTAGAATTTTTCTGGTAGGGCAGGGCGCGTTTCAGGGGGAAGAAGGTGGGCAGGGCGCATCCTCACTTTTTAAAAAACGGGCAGGGTGCCGCGCCCTTTGAAAAACGCATAACATGAACGCTAGTCAATTGCTCCCTTCCCCCTGGCTTTAAGAAATCAAAGTATTTACATACACTAGGTGGCCAAAAGTATCCGGACACTTTCAAAAATTCACATTCTTACATATAGCTCGAGAAATAAGTGATCAATTGTTCTTTAACTTTAGTCATACGAAATATAGACTTCACCGAGCATTTCCAAGTTGAAATTAAATTACCCTTGCATTTGGGGGACAACAAGAAGGGCGTTGAAAGAAAAACCGCTTTTTGACAATAACTCTTCGAAAATAGCTCGGAATAAGCTATCAATTTCAGTAATTAATTAGCATACTATGTATAATTACTGTACAAATTTTTATGAACGTACCACTCTTACTTCTGAAGATATGAAACATTTTTGAAAAAACGGCAATTTTATTTGAAGGGTTTTTGCTCATAACACGCAGAGTTTTTGATCAAACCTTATCACAACTTCAGGAAAGATGACAAAATACAAGAGAAAGAACATACTAAAGCGGTAAATAAAAATATTAAAAATTCGATGAGATATGAACGTTAAAAGGAAATAATTTTTCACGGCGCATGCGCGAACGACAGAAATTTATAACTACAAAAATATTGTAGCCTGATTTATACTGCATCTTATAAAAAAAGTTCCAGTTGAATATCATGAAAAATGAAAAAGATATCAGCGATCTAGTGAGCTGTATTTCATTCATTCGCAGACAATACATAAATAGTGAGGGGTTGTCCACAAATAGTGTGGTGACAATCGATCATTTTTTTTTCAATGTTAAATTGTATACAGTTTGAAAATTTATATTCGGCACAGAAGTCACATTTCGTCTGTTCGGCCAAATAGACCTTATACGTAGGTTTCCAAAAGTATCCGGACACCCTCTGAAACGTTGGTTTTGAAAGACGGCGCAATAACCTTTAATTTAAAAATAGCTCTTTGTGGACAGACCCTCACTATTTATGTATTGTCTGCGAATGAATGAAATACAGCTCACTAGATCTCTGATATCTTTTTCATTTTTCATGATATTCAACTGGAACTTTTTTTATAAGATGCAGTGTAAATCAGGCTACAATATTTTTGTAGTTATAAATGTTGGCCGGCTGGAACGGCGACGACCCGGAATCAGTAAAAATAAACCAAGACCGGGCCACCACCTCCGACCAACAAAAAAAATGTGGAATGGTTCTGCTCGGGAGAAAAGAATACATGAAATTCATTTTAAAAATAAATAACAATTTATTCAAACAAATGTAAACGGTAAATATAAAATATTAAATAATTTGACACACCCAAAATAATTTTGACAATAAAAAAACCCCCCAAATACATTCAAAATACAAAAACATCGTTCTGGTTCCAAAAAGAGAGTTCACTGACATGATAAGTCCACCCTTGAAAAAAGATGCCATGAAGAAGATAATGTCCCGGTAAAATAACTTGAAAGTTCATACCACGGGGAAAATCATTCACCGAAAAAAGGCATCAAAACAATGGTTCCCTCCTGCAGAATCATAAACACTCGTCGACGATTTTAGTGGACGAAGTGAACACAGCAGGGTCACCACCAGCAATCCATCCAAGAAAAATAGGCTCCATCAGTTCTTGAAGAACCCTTCGGAAGAACATCAGGCCGCCGCATGGCCGAGCCTCAGTCAGACGACACAGGATCCGGCCGCCTCATGGCCGCGCAAGTACGCCTCAGGATCACATCTTAGTAGGCCTAAGCCTCGCATCAAAATGGATGAACATCACCAAGCTTCAACCGAAGCACATGGTTTTAAAACTTTAAAAAAACAGGATCGAACTCCAGGAACACCCCCTGCCCATTATGGCAGGGTGAACGAAAAAACTTTTACATGATTAAATTCTATCCACTTCCTCTGAGTGGAAAACTAAATCAAATATGGAGCATTTCAAACTCCCCGATGCAATCACAGCATCAACCGTCTAGCTGCAGCTACGGTACAAAAAATGATAAGAAGCCCAGTGAAATGCATGGAACACGTATTTATGGTTACAGTCAACCCTACGTAGCGACCATGACGTACCCCTCATTACAATAGCTAACTTTGACAAATACCAATCCGAAAAAAAACAACTCAACACTTGAGCTTTAACTGTTGAAATATATTCGGTATTGTTTTCATTTAAATTCAGCCAAAAAGTTACTCAACACTTTAGCTCGTACGTCATGTCACTTCGTAGGTGTTGACGGTCAAATACACACATAAATTACAATTGGAATATAATGGGGGATATTCCGCACGCCGGATCAATAAAATGGGACATTGCAGGAAAGCATAAAAGTAGGTTTAAATAATTTTAAATTGTTCCAGCTTTTTAGGAAATTGCTCCAAGAACAAAATAGGGCCTATTTTCTAACAAGTTCCCCCCTCTTGGAGACAATTCCTAAAAGCACAAATAGAACGAAAAAACCAATTTAATATCAAATTCACAAAAGAGGTTTCATCAACACTTAAAAAGGAAGACTTACAATTTTTAAATTTTCAAATTATCCCAATGGGGTTCGAAGAATACATTTACAAGATTTCATATTCAAATTTCAAAAAAAATACTGGCCGGGTACAATCCTCTCCTCACTATTTTAATTCACATATTCCCCCCATCTTATAAATTCATTAAAATTTCAAGAAGTCATTCAAGTTTACAAGAGACACCAATTTTAAAGTCTCAATTTCAAACCTTTTCAAAAGAACCTCAAATTCTTAAAGCACCTAAAATTTTAAACCCACAAATTTCAACAATTAAATTTTAAATTCAAATAAATTTCATTAAAGTTTCATGAAAACTACAGAAACAATTTTTAGTTTCAAAGTCAAGTTTCAGAAACACTTTTAGTTTCACAGAAACACCCAATTTTATTTTTCATCTAAAACACAGAAACATTTTTCGTTTCCCCTAATTAATTTTTAAGTTTCAGAAACAATCTCAGTTTCCCAGAAACAACATTTAAAATTCCTTTAAATTTATATTCAAATATTTCAAATTCGAATTTCAGAATCAAATTTTTAAATACCCAAAAGTTTCAGAAACATTACGTTTCACAGAAACAACTTGATTCAAATTACCTAATTAGATTTTATATACAAGAAACACTTCAGTTTCAAATTGGAAGACCAAAATGTAGGACAACAAAACGAATGCACATTCCTAAAAACAATACAGCTTCCTACCAGGCAATTTTAGCCAAAATATCTTCCTACAGGTTCCAAAACAATCAACAATGAAAGCTTTCCAAAGTTTTAGAACACCACTACAAATGCCGACAGATAGCCCAATTTTATATGCTATCACATTACAAACGGCAAAAAAATCTAATTTTTCCCAACAAAAATTTTTTTATATTTTTTTTTCAAAATTTTCAAGTCTCAAAATATTTTAAAGTTATTTTACAATTCCCCCCAAGATATGCAGCGAATAAAAACATCTAACAGATTCACATTATATGTTTCAAGGAAGACATGCTTTTAACGTTACACAGCTACCCTGGTCAAAATAGGACTAAGTTTCAAAAAATTAATTACATTTAAAAAACGCCCCGGGTTTTAAATTGGGAGCCAAGAACTTTAAATAGAGAAACACTTTTAAAACTTCCATTTAAAGGACCAAATTCAAATTTTCTATTTTTAAAAGTTGCTCCAAATTTCATAATGGGAGCCCAAACTTTACTAGAGGGACACAAGTCCAAAATTCCCATTTCAAAAATATTTCAAATTTTTTCAGTACCAGGTAGCAAAACACATTTGTCAAAAAACACTAATTTTTCAAATTTCACTGCAATTTTCAAAACATTTAAAACTTTTTATAATTCCCCTCTAAAACCGGCGGCGAAAGTATCAAATTCAAATTCTGATATGATTCAAGAAAAAACATGCTTTTTACAATACCCAGTTACTCTGGTCAAACACAAGATCAAAAAAATTTGTTTTCAAAAGTTGCCCCAAGTTTCACATTGGGAGCCCACACTTTAGCCAGGGTTTCAAGCCAAAAGATCCCATTCCATTAAAAACTTTTAAATTTCATTTGAACGGGAAGCAACCATTTCATTTGTCAAAAAAAATTCAATTCTCCCCAAACAGACCAAACCACGCTCTGCTACCACTTGTTGGCCGGCTGGAACGGCGACGACCCGGAATCAGTAAAAATAAACCAAGACCGGGCCACCACCTCCGACCAACAAAAAAAATGTGGAATGGTTCTGCTCGGGAGAAAAGAATACATGAAATTCATTTTAAAAATAAATAACAATTTATTCAAACAAATGTAAACGGTAAATATAAAATATTAAATAATTTGACACACCCAAAATAATTTTGACAATAAAAAAACCCCCCAAATACATTCAAAATACAAAAACATCGTTCTGGTTCCAAGAAGAGAGTTCACTGACATGATAAGTCCACCCTTGAAAAAAGATGCCATGAAGAAGATAATGTCCCGGTAAAATAACTTGAAAGTTCATACCACGGGGAAAATCATTCACCGAAAAAAGGCATCAAAACAATGGTTCCCTCCTGCAGAATCATAAACACTCGTCGACGATTTTAGTGGACGAAGTGAACACAGCAGGGTCACCACCAGCAATCCATCCAAGAAAAATAGGCTCCATCAGTTCTTGAAGAACCCTTCGGAAGAACATCAGGCCGCCGCATGGCCGAGCCTCAGTCAGACGACACAGGATCCGGCCGCCTCATGGCCGCGCAAGTACGCCTCAGGATCACATCGTAGTAGGCCTAAGCCTCGCATCAAAATGGATGAACATCACCAAGCTTCAACCGAAGCACATGGTTTTAAAACTTTAAAAAAACAGGGTCGAACTCCAGGAACACCCCCTGCCCATTATGGCAGGGTGAACGAAAAAACTTTTACATGATTAAATTCTATCCACTTCCTCTGAGTGGAAAACTAAATCAAATATGGAGCATTTCAAACTCCCCGATGCAATCACAGCATCAACCGTCTAGCTGCAGCTACGGTACAAAAAATGATAAGAAGCCCAGTGAAATGCATGGAACACGTATTTATGGTTACAGTCAACCCTACGTAGCGACCATGACGTACCCCTCATTACAATAGCTAACTTTGACAGATACCAATCCGAAAAAAACAACTCAACACTTGAGCTTTAACTGTTGAAATATATTCGGTATTGTTTTCATTTAAATTCAGCCAAAAAGTTACTCAACACTTTAGCTCGTACGTCATGTCACTTCGTAGGTGTTGACGGTCAAATACACACATAAATTACAATTGGAATATAATGGGGGATATTCCGCACGCCGGATCAATAAAATGGGACATTGCAGGAAAGCATAAAAGTAGGTTTAAATAATTTTAAATTGTTCCAGCTTTTTAGGAAATTTCTCCAAGAACAAAATAGGGCCTATTTTCTAACAATAAATTTCTGTCGTTCGCGCATGCGCCGTGAAAAATTATTTCCTTTTAACGTTCATATCTCATCGAATTTTTAATATTTTTATTTACGGTTTTAGTATGTTCTTTCTCTTGTATTTTGTCATCTTTCCTGAAGTTGTGATAAGGTTTGATCAAAAACTCTGCGTGTTATGAGCAAAAACCCTTCAAATAAAATTGCCGTTTTTTCAAAAATGTTTCATATCTTTAGAAGTAAGAGTGGTACGTTCATAAAAATTTGTACAGTAATTATACATAGTATGCTAATTAATTACTGAAATTGATAGCTTATTCCGAGCTATTTTCGAAGAGTTATGGTCAAAAAGCGGTTTTTCTTTCAACCCCCTTCTTGTCGTCCCCCAAATGCAAGGGTAATTTAATTTCAACTTGGAAATGTTCGGTGAAGCCTATATTTTGTATGACTAAAGTTAAAGAACAATTGATCACTTATTTCTCGAGCTATATGTAAAAATGTGAATTTTTGAAAGTGTCCGGATACTTTTGGCCACCTAGTGTATAAGTGAGCGTGGTTTTCGAAAAAGTGATCAATTGAAAATTTCAGCTCATTTAAATATAAGGACATAACAAAAATTGCGAGTATAACTATTTCTATATGACTAGTACCACTATGCCACTACTATAAGTATTCTCATACAGAAATACAAAAACTCAGTTTCTGTTTGTAAATTAATTTATTGAACTTTATTTTCATCCCTTAAAAAAAAAAAAAAAAAAAAAAAAATATATATATATATATATATATATATATATATATATATATATATATATATATATATATATATATATATAAACATATATATATGCAAGATGGAAAAATATTATACTTTTGCGAATTAACAAGCGCTTAATAGCAGCTAGCAAATAATATATGGAAGTTGACAATATCAATAGCAAATAATATATGGAAGTTGAAAAATTGTCCCTTAAGTGTCGAAAGATGCATAAATTGGAAAAAACAACAAAAGAACAAATTGAAATTTTAAAAAAACATTTAAAAATTTTTTTATGAAACAATTTAAACAAGTAAAAAGAACAAACATGGGTAATGTGCTGCCTAATCTTCAGAGAGCAGGAGCAGCGGTTAGAATATTTTTAACTTTGTAGGTTTCAAAAGAGGTAGGCTATCAATAAGTCAGCTGATTTATTATGAAATGGCAACAAATGCATAAAATTTAAAATATTTGAATTAATAAAATTGAAATTTTTATGTATTTATTGTATTAATAAAATTGAAATTTTTATGTATTTAAATATACATAAAAATTAAATACATAAAAATTTCAATTTTATTAATTCAAATATTTTAAATTTTATGCATTTGTTGCCATTTCATAATAAATCAGCTGACTTATTGATAGCCTACCTCTTTTGAAACCTACAAAGTTAAAAATATTCTAACCGCTGCTCCTGCTCTCTGAAGATTAGGCAGCACATTACCCATGTTTGCTCTTTTTACTTGTTTAAATTGTTTCGTAAAAAAATTTTTAAATGTTTTTTTTTTTTAATTTCAATTTGTTCTTTTGTTGTTTTTTCCAATTTATGCATCTTTCGACACTTAAGGGACACTTTTTCAACTTCCATATATATATATATGTATATATATATATATATATATATATATATATATATATATATATATATATATATATATATTTTCAAGCTGTTAAAAATAAATGAGTAACAGCACACAACATCTAGCATCCAGCTCCTGTCATTCATTTGAATTTTGACATCTTGAATGCTTATTATGTTTTTCCCAATCATGAATTGCAATATTGCAATGGGACCCTACTCATTATGTTTTTTATTTCAAAAAATGGCTAATATCACAGTTTGTGATTGTTAAAAGATAATTTTAACTCAAGATATCAAAATTCAATTCTGAATATTAGGTGCTGTGTGCTGAATGCTGCTTCAGTCTAAAAAGAATCAAAAGAGACGGATATTAATAAAGTTGTTTCCATGTGACATGGGCGTCATTGCAATGAAAGAAGTACCCTCCAGTAGAAGAACTGAAATTTTAGCCTTTGTAAGCTAAAACTTCATAGTTAGTCCAGAACCTAGTAGAATTGTGAGCACTACTCCTATATGATCCCTTATTCTCCATGTCTGAATAGAACTGACGTCATTACAAAAAAAAAGATATAGAACTGCTTCATGCCCAGTTCCTTGGGTTACAAATTTGATATCTAATGGAATTAAATGGCCAGTTTGACTTTCAACCATAAGTTTCATCAAAGATTTCACATCATCCCAGATTGTTTTGAAAGTATTCAATTTAACATTGCTTTAACAGAAACTTTTGAAGTGGTCCAACATGCCTTATGCCCAGTATACTTTGGTCTTTATTATGCAAATGACTTCTGTAATTATTTTAATGAAAAATATTATCCTGTCTTGTAACTTTCTTATTTTCTCTTGTGTTTAGAATGAAAAACATTAAATTTAAAGTTAAATTTTACAGATTAAGCTAAATATTAAGCAGATCAACTTTTACGTACTTGCTTTTTATCATAAAATTATTTACATTTTCACAAGAATCAGTGCAACTTACTACTGTCCTAAATAGAGTCAAAAGAAGTGCAGAAGACTTGTCTTGTTGCATGCAATGCACATAGCAAGACAAGTCATTGTGCAAATTCAATATGGAGATATTCAATATTCCCATAGTTGTTTTGAAATTAGAGAATCCTTCCTTGGGCTAGAATGTTAGAAGAATAAAAGCATTCAGCGATATTTATGGGGCTTCACTATATCCAGTGACGTAAATATCATACTCTTGAAATTGTCATCACAAAATTACTATGTAGTGAATTTTACTTTTACTGCATAAATTGCATTACTTCTACTGCTTGACTTTTATTTGCCCTTTAAAATTTGGATATTACCCTTTAATCTCTATCTGAAAGTGACTTTTAAGTTTTATAAAGGAAAAAATGTTTCTCTCTAATCCAGCAATTATGATGAATCATACAATGGATCTCAAGTGAACAGCCAGTCTTATTTGGTTCTGTTGTCATGAGATTACTTCTTTCGCAATTTTAAATTTGCTTCTTTCTGTTTTATTTTGATGCTATTTTTAGGGGTATGAATACAGTTAGTGTGATCTGTGTCTTATAACTATTTTAACTGTATTGTATACTTAAGTAAGTAAAAAATATAAAAAAAAAAGTGTTTCAATTAAAAAATATAGTTGATGTTTATTTGTTATTATGTATGAGTTATCTAAACCATTACAAAAATGTTTGATATTATTTTAACAGCATTAATTTGTATTTTTTAGCTTCAAATTTGGAATAAAATGTGCCAACTTTTTTTATCTGGGTGTTTGACAGATTACTAATGACAGTTTCTTTTTCAGAAACAGTTTTTGCTTCCAACAACAAAGAAATAAAAATTGATCTACTTGTTAACAAAATAGCAAATCAAACACATACGCTTAACAAAAAGCCAAAATGCTTTTTCATTCAAGCTTGCCAAGGGGAAAATGTTCAGACTGGTAAGTATGTTTGTTTCAGTAAAAAACTATAAATCTATTCTTTGTATAATCATTTTTTATTGCAGGCGGCTTGTGTAAAGTCACATAGTTTATTCACATAGCCTATTTTATGAATATATTATATATAACCTTGTTACTGAGAAAAGATATTTTGCTGTGAAGCTACTTTATTTCATTCACGAATTTTATTCCTTAAGTAGAAAAATTTTCTTAAATTTTGAATCATTTTTTCTGAGCAAGAGCGATTGCTATGGAGGTGATGGTTGACTTTGTAAAGTTCATTTCCTTTCATGTTTAGAATGGTGCCAAGAATTAAGTAGACCTGAAACTTTATAATAACACTAAATATGAAAAGAAAAAATTGACACTCATTTGAAGTTTTCCAGAAATTGAAGTTAAAATTTATCATATTTTGACTGCAACATAAACCTTATTTTACCCAAAACCATAACTCTGCGATGATTTTTTTTTATTTTCAAAAATGTTGATTCAATTTTTACTATGATGGTTTAAGGAACATCTCGTATGATTTTTTTTCCAAATCAAAAATGTCTACATCACAAGTGTACCTAACTTACAAAAAATGACTTCTATTTATCAGACATGCATATTTGAAAATCATAAAATTGACAGCTAAAACATAAAATTGCATTTGGAATATTCTGTTGTGGTCATATAGTCAGAAAGTACTCTCAAATCCATCAGGTGATCTGCTACAAAATGAAGATTTCACTAAAATAAGAATTGACCCCCACTCCAAGTAAATGCTCTTGTACTTGTATAAGGTGCTTCAGAAAGCATTCTTTTCGTACCTCTACATTTGTTATGGAACTCATAACAGTTACAACTATCATTGATAAAGGAATGAGCAGGTCTGTTTTAACTGTTCTGTAAACTATCTCTAATACTTTGAAAAAAAAATAATAAACCTGCTGCTTGGAAAGGAGTTAAACCATTTTGAATGACAATTGATTGCTATTTTTCATCTTTGCCAGATGATTTTTTTTACTTCTTAAAGAAGCACTTTTAACGTAATTTGTTGCAATATATTTTTTCTTCATTTTCATACATCTCATGTTACATAATGTTTGGGTATGCAATAAATTAGCTGCACAGTAGACCCTCATTTTTATGTAGATTCTGTATTAGTATTTGACACCTTTCCTTTGTATTCTGTGGAGAGTTTTAATTTTGCTGGGATGTGGCACACATAAAAGTAATCCCCTATTTCAAAATAGCTGCTGAGACTAGAGATAATATGCAATGAACTGCATTCTCGCTTGCTAATATCCATGCTAGAGCCACTGGAAACGTTTTTGTGATTGGTTCCAGAGCTCTTTCTCAGAAGTTTAGTTATTAAGCTCATACATTTCAAAGCTCCCCGGATGAAGAGCTTTTAGAAGTGACAAAAGAAGATGAAACAGCATGGATACCAACATAGAAGACTGACAACCAAAAAATTTCACATTTTATAAGTTTTGAGCCATTTTTAGACAATGGTACTTCTAACTTCTTAGTGAAGGGAGATTTCATCACAGAAGTAACACGAGTGATTATGGATGCATTTAGGTCTTACAAAGAATTACAGCAAAAAATAGTTAATGATTACCTAAGACTATCATAAACAGCTCTTTTTTTTTATAAACACTAAGTTTATTAATGTTTTCTTTATGCATGTTGTACATATGTATTGAAATAATTACACATTAAACTTATCGTATATATTAATGTTATCGTACAGTTTTCTAATATATTTAAATGCTAGTTCACTTTTATGTTCATCATTCTTCAATCTTATCATCAGCTCAAATGCATCAGGTAATAATTTCAGCTGTTTCTAGAGCTATGAAAGTATTTCAATTATATGAGGTTTTATTCTGGAAAATAGCATATTTGATTCATCTTTTCCTACAGGATTGCAAATTCTTTTATGTTTCCTTATTTTCAGATTAATGACAGTATTTTCTACTTTTTCAGTTTCAGCTGAATGCTTAAGACATCTAGAAACAGAGGAATCAGAATCCACGGATGCTAGGCCTCTAGATATTCAAAGAAGATTCTCTGAACTACAAGTGTCAAAGTCCCCATTGTTATGTGATGTATTTCAAGTTATTTCAACCATTCCAGGGTATGTTATTTAGTCCTGTAATCATTTTTATGTTTCTTCCATGAAAATTATTGACTCAGTTTGTTTCATTCTTTCAAAACTAAACAACATTAATATTACAATTTTAGTTTATAATTAGAAATTTTGGCTTTATTTATTCTTTTAAAAGGGATTGAATTGCTTATAATTAAAACTTCCATATGCTTCATTTTTCAAAAATAAAAATTACAATGCATCTTACAAGTACCATATGAGACACTTGTAAAAACTGGTAAAAATAAATGCCTTGTTTGTTTGCAAACTAAAATCTAGAAAACACAATTTATAGCAAAGTGGAAGTAAAAGAAAGTTGTAAACTGCCCCAGTAAATGTAACCTAAAAATAGGGTTGATTCTGCATAAAATCATAATTAGCTGAAATTTTGGTTGCTTATTAATTTCCATAGCCTGTGTAAAATAAATCCTGAAAAGCTCTCTAATTTTTCATTTACACTTCTTTCCAAAATGCCTGATTAAAGATGGCAATATAGCACTTTTTCCACAATAGATATTTTTGCTCGTATCTTAAGAGAGGAAACTAGAGAAGTTTGGCCTGCTTCTTACACACATATTTTCCACTTTTTTTCTGAACATTAACATCTAATATATTTAAACATTAGTTTGCTTTTGTACCCTCCAATCTTCATTCTTATCATCAACTCAAAACTGACATTTATTGTCTCATAATGTCTGTTAACTCTTAACATTATTATTTTTTGCTGAAATTATGTATTAATTTCTTTATTAGTGATTTTTCAAGAGTGTCCAAACTGGGTAAAACCTCCCCACTTGAAGGAGGTTTGACTCATCACAAAGGAGAGTTGGTTCTCAGACATTAAAATTATGAAACTTTAAAATATAAAACAGTTGAATTCATTTTTTGGTATAGTGATAAACAATGGAGTTGGTGCTTCCCTGTCAATATAAATACACAGTCAAGTCTCAATAACTCGAAGCCCCAAGGTTCCTTCTAAAAGCTTCGAGTTATTGTTAATATAAGTTATTAAAAGTTTCAATACCCTTCTCAAGAGTTTGGGACTCAATGAAAACTTCAAGATATAGGAATATTTGAGTTATAAGGTTTCCAGTTATTGAGACTAGACAGTACATTCATGATAAATTATAAGTATACTTAATTTCTTTTTTAAAATTAATTATATCTGTGAATATGACTGGAGTAAATAAAGTGAGCAGTTTCTTCACTGAAGATTTGTGTACGAAATGAGGTGTTTAAACGTGAAAATTTTTTCAGACGTGTGCTCATAGGAGTAAATCCAATGTACTGATGTGCAAAGCTTAAGGATGAAACAGTTTTTTCAATACAATGTCTTACAAAAACTTTTTAAATCAGCACAAATAATGCCATAAGTTCCCCAAGACAGGTTAATTTAACATGGTAACATAGTTAATTTAAAAAATATTTCTCAAAAAGGAAATCAAAAGTATAAAGAAAGTTCATTGAAAAAGTAGTATAAAACGCAATATGATGGAAGATCAAATCTTCTTGTAGCAGGTGCTGACTGTTACTACTGTTTTTGCAGCTTAAAATGTTCTTCAAATTTGTAAAACAATGCTATAAGCTATCCTGAACTCTACCGCCATACTTGTCCCACTTCAGCCAATTGCAATCTTGACAATAAGTTCAGACTCGGCTAAAATCACCCAGATGGAGTTTAAGAGATGGATTGCTCGTCATTCATACTGAGATAGCTACTTAAGGTCGTTTTAACTGATACGTACAGTGAAATTACGCTTTCAAAGATGTTGAGTCTACACCCACAGCATTATTTACCCCTTTTCGACACTCTCCAGTCATTTTTGGCTGCATTTACTATCATGTGTTAACAAACCTGATCCTACTAGATCTTCTGATTCGTGTTTCACTTTGCTCTGCCTTTTCATTCTGCTTATGTGCTGATTTTTCCACTGTGCCCTTAATTTTTGTGCTTAGGTGTATGTAAAAAGTGTAAGACACACTGGTAGGTAAAAACGATCGCTTTTGATGAGTTTTAAACATTTTAGGGAGGAATACTTCCCATGAGTCTCCCAGCTTCTAACAAATGTTTGTACTTTTGAACCTTTTGTTATCTTCTCTAGCTTTTCAAAAGAGTGTTGATGATCAAAATGAAGCTCCTGCCCCTTCAAATAGAAGTATTTGCTGCAGGTATGGTCATTATAGACACCTGTAATAGCAAGATGTCTATTAAGGTGCTGTGACCAGTTAAAAGTTAAATTACCATCCTAATACTATTTTTATTCAGGGCAAGCGTAAAGCAGATACTTGAAAATTAATAGTGAGGACGTACGATCCTGTTTGGTTTGATATTGAGCGGCATTGCACCGTGAAAGACTGTCCAAAGCATTTACTAAAGGTCATTCAAAAAATAAGACATTTTCCGAATAACTTTAAAAGAAATCATTAATCCTGTCGTTCAGAGAAACTCGTTCCTCTATCATCCAGAGAATATGATGTGCCGATGATATTGTATCACAGTACATTCAAGAACTATGCTATAGGAGAATACTGAATGTCTGAAATGAGCTGCCAGTAATATGTCACATTACATCCTTCAAGGTTTCTTTAATTAATTTTCAAGTAACCGATTGTCCTCACCTTATTGATCGGCTGAAGTGTAAGCTGACACATCTTTTATTGTTGTCAAATATGCCGTTTCAACTTCGTTCAAAGTCAAAGACCTGCCAGAACTTGAATATTTGACACAACACTCAATTGTTTGACAGATGTGAAAAAATTGTACAGAGGCAGCATTTGAGTCTTTGATAAATCACTGTATTTACTTTTTAGTTGGCGTGCTTTTTGTCGTTTTCTGATAAAACTTGCATTGGGTTTGCACCCTTTGCCCCTTGGAAAATTTGAAATGACAGGCTTATACGTGATGAGTCCTTGGTCATTTCCGCATAAAAGAAAAGTATGTCTAACATAAAAAGAGATGCTTAATAGTATATTTCTATATGCTTTATATCAGCTTAAGTCTTTTTGAAATGATATAACTTTTACTTTAAAAAGTTGTATTTTAAGGCTTTCTGTTTGAGTTCAAATGATTGACAATATGACCCTAAATTTTTTCTAAGCATTTCAGTAACTACAAAGAGTATTTATTATACTATTAGAAATAAAGTGAATTATTTTTTTGAAAAAAATATATTTCTTAAAAATTGCAGATTTTCTCTTTTTTTTCTCAACTTGAGGACTCATGGTGAGGTAATTTTAAAAATGATTTATATATTTTTTAATTATTATTCTCGTTATTAAGATGCCAATGCACAAGTTTTAAGCTCGATTAAATATGATTATAAAAATTATGTTTTTCCCCTCACCCTATTATTCATGACTGATGCTAACTTTTCTCCTGTGACCTCCTCTTATAAGTTTTTATTTTGAAAATGAAGGGCCGGGGGGGGGGGAGATGAAAGTGACCAAAAAGCGATTTCAAGAAAAACGAAGAACAAAGTTTGATTTCTCGTAACTCTTTTTGTAGTAAATAGAGTTTCCATGCACATTTCAGTCGATTCTCATCTTTTTTCCCCCTTGTTATTCTACCAGATGATATTACTCCTTCATAGCTCTTAGATAGCGCTAATATCTCAAAATTGAGGAGAAAGTAACTTTCATCTTTTTCCCCCTGGCCCTTTAAATATATTTCCAGAAAATGATTGTTTGTTCAGTATTAAATAACATTGCATTCTTAATTATGCAGTTATGAAGCATATCTGTATTTATTTCTTATGAAATTGATGCATTCTTTGTCTGAAGTTAAGTAAAATGAATTTATTAATTTTTCAGATTTGTGTCATTCCGCTCAACTGAATCTGGAAGTTGGTTCATATCTTCACTTTATGAAATTATGATAGAGTGGGCGGATTCACGTACAATAACTCATATTATGACAAAAGTAACAGAGAGAGTTACTAGTAAAAGAGGAAATTGGCAAAACCATACAAACTGTGCTCAGACTCCCATTACTAGCTCTACGTTATGTCGTGAATTAAAATTTAAGAAAATGACAACATAAAACACTGCTAAAACTATGTAAACTTTTGGAAAGCAAGAAATGATCTGTGATATTAAATTATATTCTGTTGCGAAAAAAAAAAGAGTACTGAAAAAAATATTGCATTAAGCCCATGAAACTTCCTGTATGCATTGTCATACTTGCCAGCTTTTATAGATTTGGGTAAAATTAGCACATATAAGCTGGTTATACCATTGTTTGAGCTTTGTACAGCAGCTCATACTCATTATTTGTATTAGATCTATGAATCTTATTAAATAATAAAAAATTTTGTTTGTATTCATTTGAAATGCTTTGAAGATTGGAAAAAGGGCTCTGGCACTGGTATTTTGCATCTGAAGGGATTACTTTGAAGGCGACAACATAAATATTGATGTTTGTTTTGTTATTTTTTTTTACTTTGCTAGATTTTACAAGTTTTCAACTTAACTTAAACTTTCTTAACAAAGAGGTTAATAATTTTTTTATTTTATGATATCAACAAACCACTGTTATATGTATCTTTTACTTTTTAAATGTACGAGCTGTAATTAAAAGTTTCGGGGCTTTTTGAATTTCACATGATAACTGTCAGTTTTAGTTTTTTTCCCCTCATTTTTGTATACTCATCCTGAAGATATATTCCCAGTTCCAGCTATTTAGCATCATTCGTTTTTTTACTACAGGCATTGAGGTGATTAAAAGTGTTTTGAGTGTTAGACTGTTTTCTGAAGAATTTTCATCTAATTTTGTGTTAAAAATTGGAATTACATGCTCTAAAACACTTCAAATGTTGACGGTGACATAGTGAATGTGGTCTGAGTAAAATGAATGTTTAGAGGAGTTACAAGCTCTTCCAAGAAGGCTGAGATGATGTTAAATATAAAGCTCACCTGGGATGCCCCAGTACATCAACAACTGCTGAAAATTTGAAGTGAAGAAAATAGTGCTGAGCACTCGACAAATCACATTCAGTCTCGTGTAGTTCATGACAGGCAATTTTAATGAATGTTTTGGGCACAAGATGGATTTTTTGCAAAATTCGTGCTGAAAATACTTGATTGTGGTGTTTTTGACCGAAACAGCCTCATGATGTTTCTTCACCCACCATATTCACTGTGTTAAGCCCCTTTAATTTTTTCCTGCTCCCCAAACTGAAGAGGCTCACGAAAGAACAGCTCAATGCTATACAGTTAAACCTCATTAAAATGAATTCCAAGGGACCTGTAAAATAAATTTATCTTAACCGTGCTTGTTCTTATCATAAGAACAATATGCTATGAACCGTAGGGCTGGAATCTGAAATGGAGTTTGTCTTAGCACTAATTCTTTAAAGCGTGTTCATTTAACAAGGCTTGACAGTACTAAAAAGGGCTTATCAGCAGTGCTTTGAGGATTGGAAAAAAGGCTGAAACTGGTATATTGCATCTGAAGGAATTACTTTGTACGTGCAACATAAATATTGATTAATAAATATAAAAAGTCACCTGACTTTTTGCTCATACCTTGGATATATTGTGTCACAATTATCTTTATCTTGTGTTTCAACTGATCCAAGTTGCTGTTTTAACTGCCCCACGAATTTTATCAGGTGAAACAGTTTCTCTGATTGCTTTAAACTGCCTCCAGATATTTTTATAATGCAAGCCATGTCAACATAAACTTATCCATTTGTAGCTAGAAAACTAAGAATCATGTTAGATATGCTATAAAATAAGCTGGCTCCAATCTAGGGTTAATACTAGGGTGGAACGAAAAAAAAAATTTTTATTTTAGAATCGTAATAGTGCGGAAAAGTTGCAATTAGTGAAGACTTACAAAATAAAGCAAAAATTTTTGAAATCAGATAATATCTTCCAATCCAACAACGAACGTGAAATATTGAAAAAATGGAAATTTTCATGTGTTCTTAGTGGTATTTTAAAATTTTTGTTTCAATGTTTCATTTTAATGCTCTTGAACGGAAAAGTTACGATTGATGAAGCCTTCCAAAATTTTAAAAAATATATTGAAATTGAATAATACCTTCTGATCCAGGAACAAGCCAAAAAATGGGAGAGTTTCAGCTTTTTTCGGGGGGATTAAAAATATTCAAAAATATGTTCGGTTTTTTTTTTTTTTTTTTTTTCTTCTTTTCTTTTTTACCCAGTATCATGGCGTAAAGCATTTTAAAAAGCACTATATTACTTTTAAACATTAATTTATTCTTGATTTTTCAGGTTTGTTCCATACATGCAAACCAACCATTCTTTACAACAATGAAACATTTTCAAATAATAGAAAATTATAAAATATTTTCCAAAATTGCTACAATGCAGTACAAAAACCCACAAATAAAACACCCACTCACAAAATAAAAGCTAATTTTAATTACTAAACTACAGACAATTTGAATACCTAACTAATTATATACAATTTCTTAATCGCTTCTGCCGTGGCTACACTGCCCCTCATATACCTTTGTGCCGAGAACATGTAATGCTCACACAAAACGCCATTTCGCCTTTTAGGCAGTTACGCAGAAAAGAGAAGGTCTCACCGGACACTTGCAGAGAAAGAACCTCGGGACCGTTCCCCCGCGCTCCATCACACGAATTTTCCAGGACTCTGGGGTACATCAGATCCAACCCCTTGGCACAGGACTTCTCAGGGCGGGCTCATATGGAGGGCGAGCCCCCACTCAGCTATTCCGCATACTGCTGGAACCATCATCGCCTGCGCCCTGACCACTGTATGTCGATGACAAGAAGAGAGAGAGAACGTAAATTCCTGCGCCCACGTCTTTTAAAAGCTTTGACTTCCGCCAAGGCAGCTGGTAATAGCAGATGTCCGTCACGTGGGATCACAAGAATGCAACGCTGCAGGCGTGTTTGAATGTGTCTGGAGTGAATTTCCGCTCGCCTTCTCAAGTTGTTCGAGAAAAGCGCCAGGGAATACGCTCGGATTCTCTCTGTATGCGACAAAAAGTGGATTTTGAACTGTCTGCTGTTCATTTGGAACTTTCGCTAGATGCCCTCTCTAAAAATGTGAGGATCTCCTCCTCACAATATATATATATATATATATATATATATATATATATACGAGGGCAATTCAGAAACTAACCTCCGGTTGATTGAAAAAAATACACCAAGTTAAGTAAAAATATTTTAATATATACATCTTACAACTACATCTTTGCACTATTTTTCGACATAGTCTCCATAACGATTGAGGCACTTATCGTATCTCTTCACAAGCTTTGAAATTCCTTCTGCGTAAAAATCACCCGCTTGTGCCTTGAGCCAGCCTGTGACCGCATCTTTGAGCTCTTCGTCGTCATCAAACCGCTGGGACCCAAGCCATTTCTTCATATGCATGAAGAGGTGATAATCGCTTGGCGCCAGATCTGGGCTGTAAGGTGGATGGTTGAAAACGTCCCACTTGAAGGGCTGTTGTTCTGCGAGCAGAGTGAGGACGGGCGTTATCGTGCAAAAAACGATACCGGAAGTCAGCATACCACGGCGATGAATAGCTGCTGCAGATTATCCTTTGGCTGTAAAAAACCTTATAACAGCACGCACTTCACATTTGGCGGGATTTTCTATTGCAGCACACATTTCAAACTGCCACAAAAACTAAACTAGTGCAGGTACGATGTTCACTCGACTACGGCTTGATGCCGACTGACCTGCTGAGCGTGTGAATGTACAGATGGCGCGCTACTCCCCCCACTACCCGCACTGTGACCAATCGGAGGTTAGTTTCTGAATTGCCCTCGTATATATATATATATATACACACACACACACACACACAGTCCAGTCACATTAATGTGACCATCACGTATTTTGACGTTGATATTAAATAACCAATCACAGAAGGCATTTGGTAGCACAGTGCAGTTGTGGGTATAAAGAAGGTGTGTGAGGGCTTTGGAAAAAATTTCTATCGTTGACTAATGCAAAAACGAAGCAATTTATCTGACGTACAAAAGGGTATGATTATTGGCTTTCGTGCCAAGGGTGGAAGCATTTCCAAAATAGTTGAGTTTTTGAGCTATTCGCTTGCCGTCGTGGTTAAAGTGTGCAGTGCATGGCAAAATGGGACTGTTCAAAATCAGCGACGTGGAAAATGTGGTGCACTGGGAGCCATAGATGACAGAGGCGAATGACGGCTACGGAGATGCGTTCGGGTTAATAGACAGCTACTGGTGAGTAACTGACTCCGCAGATGAACCAAGGGACTACCAACATCGTCTCCCACACTACTGTTCAGCGGACGTTGCTGCGTCTGGGCTCTCGAAGCAGAATCTTGGTTCATGCACTTATGCTGACTACTGTCCATCGACGACGAACCCTGAAATTTGCAAGCCAGTACCGCAGCTAGAAGTTGAGTGGCGACCGGTAGCATTTACTCATAAATCACGTTTTACGCTCCATCGGACAGGCGGATGTTAGCTTAAAAGGCGTAAAATCTCTGGAAGCAAACACCCTGCAACCTTTGCCGGAACGGTCCAAGCTGAAGCATTATGGTCTGGAGAATGTTTTCTTGGGGTTCCATGGGTTCACTCATCATTGTAGAAGGCATGATGGATTAATACAAGTATGCATTTGCCTTTTGCGGACCATCTCCACCCCTATATCAATATTGCTTTTACTCAGGATAATGGCATCTACCAGCAGGGCAATGCGAAGTATCATACAGCTGCCAGTAAATATGCGTGGTTCAAAAGAACACCAGGATGAGTATACCATTCTCCTCTGGTTAGCAAACGCACCTGTTTTAAGCCCAATCGAGAATCTGTGGGTCTATGTCGATTGGGTTGTTCGAGCCATGAATCCTCTTTCGCGTAATCTAGCGCAGCTGGCCACGGTATTGGAGTCGGCGTGTCTCAATATCCCAGTGAATACTTTCAGGTACCTAATTGCAGGCCCGGACTAACGCTCCGTCAGTCCGTGCCCCTGAACGGAGTGAAAAATATTGAGGGGCGCAAAATTAGTAGAAAATTCTTTAAAAAAAATTCTAGCAAACAATAAAACTCTAATTGTCGTTACTAATGACAACATTACTTTAAAAAAAAAGCTCTACTGCAACTCGAATGATGCTTCGGGCGCCTACGTCAGCGGCCGTGGCATCATGTGTAGACTCTCCTCTCGCCCAAATGAAAATTTCCAATTAGCGATTATTTGTTGCTGCTTGTTGCCTTATCTAGAAAAAGTAGTTTCTTTATTCCGCTTTAGAGGGTTAGAGGGGGGGGGAGCGTGTAAGAATAAATGATCTTACTTGAAATTTTAACATTAATATGTTTGTCTTTAATTAACATTTGAAATTTTAAAATCTTTATAATGTACTGTCGCACCAAGTCCATTAGTCATAATTTTCACTGGGCAAACATGTTTTTTTTAAAGAAGGGGCAGAGGGCATTTAAGTTGGAATATTTATAGTGTTATAGTGTTCCAGGAGAAATAGCCTGTGTGTACAAAGATTTTGCCTGACTTTTACAGATAATTGCCCCCTTCAACCTTCCTTTGGAGGCAAAAGCGCCCTCATTGCCTTTTCAAATAAATTAAAAAACAACTAAATAAGCCACATGACAAAAATTGATTTTTTTTGCGAGAAGTTTTATCATTATTATGATTGTCTTTAATTGAAATTTGGCCTTAAAAAATCTTCTTGAGACACTGTCAAATATGCAGATAAGAGATTGGTCAATCTACTAAAGGAATGAACAAGTAAATAAATGCGCCCCTTGAAAAAATTTGAATCTCTTACGTGAATATTTACAATTAGTACGTTTGCCTTTAATCACATGTGGTATTTAAAAAACAGTAACACCAGGGGGGAGGGTAGGGGTAGTTCGCATTGAGTGACACCCTACTGGAAGTGACTCCCAAATGAATTTATGAGTTTGAAAAAAAATTCACTAGTTCGATTGTGTTTTAAATATTTATTTACATACAAAAATTTTGAATTCTTGCAAAGCTTCAATTAATTTTACTTCCAATATTAAGTGTAAACTAGCCTAAAAGCTGGGATGCTACACTCTCGTCAACAGATTTCCGAATTTGTACACATTTCTATGAAAGAATTTAATGACTTTTTTCACGATTAAGGATTTTATATTTTGATGTGTTTGTGATTGTCAGTGGATCAGGAAATGATCAAAAGCAAAACCGAAAGTCAGTGTTTGCAAGTGATAATGCGTTATCTTTTTACCTCCTTTGCTCTTCCTCTGTCGATTCATGTCAGCAATTTATTAATCTAAAAGATTTATTTATCTTTTCTTAAAAATATGTATAACTCTTTAAAAATCATTTGAAGTTAAAAATCTTTGCCAATTTTTTATGTCCCAATTGCTCTTTAACCCTTAACTTCCCACTGTTGCATTTCTGCATCATATGATTTATTTTAATTTAAAAGACTTATTTTTTTAAAAAATTACATACAAATTAGTTATCTGATAAAAAACGAAATACATGCAACGAAATACTAAAAAAAAAATCACTATTCTACCACAAAAATTGACCGAGTTATGACGTTTTGAAAAATCAAGATTTTGCATTATTTCATGACGTCATCGGTGGAGCGATCTCTCGATGACGTCATGAAATAATGCAAAATCATGATTTTTCAAAACGTCATAACTCGGTTAATTTTTGTGGTAGAACAGTGATTTTTTTTTTTTTTTTTAGTTTTAAACGTTACAGTGTCAAGAATGTTTTACTGAATATGATTGATAGGACTGGGGGGGGCTGTATAAAAATTTAAATTTCGTAACTCTTTCAAAATTTGATTTTTTGAAAAACATTGAATAGACCCAAAATTCCTTTCGTTATTTGAAGATTTTTTCCTAAATGAACTATATGCTTATCTCTAACGGTTTAGAAATTAGCTATTGCTCCACGATAGGAGTGGACACCCTGTATATAAATTTATTGTCAACTAAATTTGGAACATAAAGGGTTAAAGAAAAAATTACGAAATGAGTTTAAAGCTTATCAATAATGCGTTTTCAAAACTTCATAATGAACAGTTCACGCTTTAAAATTCACAGTTAGAGAGACATCATGTATTACTGTAATTTGTAATCACTAGCCCCGTTCACATGGACGTATTCCACCCCGGAAAAAACCTGCTTTGATCCACATTCCGGTTATTTGCGGGGTAAAAGCGGAATTTTTTTTCCCCTGCCCTCTACTGGATTTTTTGCGGAATTTTACCCAGAGTGCACTGCGTGCATCGAGTTTGTTTACATCCGCCATGTTGGATAACGCGTCGTCGGATTCTCTTCGTGTCTTCGTTTTTTTCGTTCTTCGCGTTCGGTATTCTCTTCGGCCATGACTTCGAATTTAAATGAAAATGAAAGATAGCAGGATGAGGAGACACAACTCTTAATCAAGTTATGGTCGGAAGCGGACGTCCAAGCCAGATTGGATGGGACTGTCCGCTCCAATGCCGTCTACGAAAATTTGGCGACACAGCTTGCTGAGCACGGATGCCGAAGAATCCATCAGCAGATTCGCAACAAAATTAAGTTCTTTCTTTCTCAAATAACGTGAAAATCCTTCCAAAACCAACAAAACATGTGCGCGGATTGTAAACAGAGCGAAAAAGAGGCTGGGTAAAAATGTTAAGGATGCTGGGTAATTCCGTTTTGTGGAATAAAACCTCTTTTCACATGTGAACGGTGGATTTGCCGAGCGGTTTTTTTCGGGGTTGGAGCGGGGAAATGCGAGGCAGAAAAGCTTCATGTGAACGCAGCTACTTTTATGCTAAAATGCAGCCCTATTGCTGCTTGATTGCAAAACAACGAAAAAAAAACTCGTCTCTCTTCTCCTGGTCACATATTTAATTTTATGCCTTCAAAACTAACTTTACGATACGTTCAACGGCCTGTGTGTGGCAAGGGAATTGAATAAACTTCCATTTTTCCCATGGAACTCCAAAAGCCAATATATGTCGAAGATCGTCTGAAGGAACTTAGTGGAGAACTGGTGGAGGCGTTATTTTGCAATTGTTCCAGTCTATGAAACTATCACATCACAAGCCGGCCACCTTATCTAGTGGACGGAGAAGTCTGATTCGGATGGCGTGGTCGCGGCTCGAGCATGGATGTGCTTTCTCTCTCTCTCCTGTCTTTTCTTTGTGTGAACGTGGTGTTGTGCTGTGAAATCTTGCTTGCCCCAAAACGGGTCCCTATGACATGCGTGTACTGTATAAGTCGGATTTAACAACAAACTTCAGTGCAAGGGATGGTCTGATGCAAGGCCGTATCCAGAAGGGGGGCCCGACGGGCCCGCCCCCCCCCGAAACCCGAAATGTTTTATAATGTAAAACAGAAAAAAAAAGTTTTTTTTTTTTTTTAAATTTCAAATGGCAAAAAAAAAGTTTTTTTTTCCTTTTAACTATTAAACGAGTGAAAATTTGAAGAAGTACAAAAAAAAAAAAAAAATGACAATTCAAATTCTCATTAGCTGCAAAACATACTTGAAAACAAGACTCTCATTAGCACTTCCAGCTCTCTTTCCCAAATCAATTCAGGCTCAAGGCAAGCTACTTGTCAGTTTGATCGGCGGCCCCCCCTCCCCCATAAAACTTATAAAACTTACACCACTCAGATTTTTACCCCTAATCGCCGGGCCCCTAGTTTCCGACTAGGCTGAGATTGCTTCTCACCGCCCTGATTCAATTAAGAGGGTACTTTGTTGGTCCCCATTTATAAGCATTTGTAACCCTCGAGGGATTTTAATAGCTAAACATGTCTTCAATCAACAAGACCACACAAAAACGGATACGTTCACAGACCCTCTGCTTTGTTGGACGCTCACCAATCTTAGACAAAAGTTACTTTAAAAAAATTCTATTTACAAATGCTTAAAAACTTTGAAAACTTTGATAAATGTAGCTGTAAACCTTGAATTTTAAAGTTTCTAACACAATGAGGGGGGGGGGTGGACATCAAGTTGCGTGAAACTCAGCTCCTTGATTAAAAAAATATTCTCCGTAATGCAAAAATCATATTCCAGCATTTTTTGTAGCATATATTTTCAAAAATAATTTTTTGTGACTCACATGTTTCATTTCTGACTATTCATTAAAGACCTAATTCAGTATTTTAGAAATTACTTTGTAATTTATTCCTTTATTAATATGTTAAGCACGAGAAAAAATATTACCCTACCTGTATTCTTTTTCGTTTTCTGCATTACTAGTGATTGAAAAAGAAATTGTCGTTATAAGTATTTTTTATATATCTATTTTTAATCTTAAAAAGATGTGTCTTTCAAAGTGTGAACAATTTCGTAAGACTGTCCAATCAACTATTAAAACGTCGGAGACTGGAAAGTGCTAATGAAATGTTTTAAAGAATTTTAACTGTTCTAGAGTCTTTGAAAATCATTAAATACCTTTTTGAAACTCCTTTAAAAGTGCTTCAATCCTATTTCTTATCAAATAATTAAACTATGAATTAGCTAATTGACCAGAATGTTACTCTCTCGTTAATTATTTTTTTAAATCTCTACACTATTTCTTTTAAAGAATTTTATGTGTTTTATACTATTGGTTATTTTATGTTACGAAGTGCTGTGTCTGTCGATGAGTAGGGGAACTGATCAATAACTATTATGTAACTATAGTGAAAACCGATGTAAGCAAGTGATAATGTGTTAATATTTTCTCCTCCCTTGCAGAGGCGGACTGGCCGTAGAGGCCACCTGCCCGCGGGCAGGTGCGCCCTCTGGCCTGTGCGCCCTTGCGCCCTCAAAACGTGTGTGAGCTTGGTTTTTTTTAAATAATTTTAAAGGTTTGAAAGCAACCCCTAACAGTTTGAAAAGTACCCCCCCCCCCCTACACTGCCAGTGCACCTTCAACTTTAGTTAATTACTTATTTTTTACTTGTTTCCCGTTTGAAACATGTAAAGTAGTCAATGAGCGTTATCAGAAGGCGGTTCTTATTGTACCCCAGAAGTGATAGGTGGTCTTTAAAAGAGATCTCATCCAAAAATAGAGCCCTCCGGTCTGTGCGTCCTTGCACCGTGAACAAAGCCCCCCCCTCCCCCTTTTTTTTTATCTTTACGTTCGAAGCACGGAAAACAATCTATAAAAGATTGAAGAAGATAGTTATACTCAATAATGTACCTGTTATAATTAACTTTTATTTATTGCACCCCAGACGTGATAGGTTGTCGGAAAAGGGGATCTTTGCCAAAGAAAAAAAAAAAAAATACAGCTCCTTCCAGGTTGTACGCCCTTGCGCCCTCGAACCTGTGTGCCTTCGTTTTTTTCCACTTTATTTTCGGAGGCTATGAACCACGCAGGCCCCCAGAGTGAGGGCAGTCCAGTCGGGGGGGGGGGATCTTAATCCAAAGTGAGCGCCCTCCGGCCTGTGTATCATTGCACCCTCGTATCTAGTTGACTTGGGTACCCTCCTCCCCCCCCCCTTTTTTTAATTCGAAGCGAATGAAAGTCAATAAAAGTTTGCTGCAGGAGATTATAATAAATAATGTGCTATAATTCACTTTAATTCATTGCCCCCACCCGCCCTCAGAGGTGATAGGTAGTCTGGAAGGAAGACCTTTAACCAAGAAAAAAACATCTTCCTCTTGGCTATGCGTCTTTACGCCTTCGAACCTGTGCTCCTTTGGTGTTTTTTTTTTTTTTTTTTTTTTTTTTTTTTTAAATTCAAAGCGCGTGAAGTACTTAATAAAAGTTTCAGCACAATATTCAAATGAATCGCGGAAAAAATAAACTTCATAGCACCTCAAAAGGGATAGATAGTATGGTCTTAAACCCAAGTGAGCGCTCTTATTTTTGTGCGTTTTCCTCTCTCTTTTGTGTGTGTGTATGTGTGTGGTGTGTACGTGTGTGTGTCAAGTCAAAGTGTCAATCTACCTTGTTCGAGGTTACGAATTCATGCGTGGTGATGCCGGTTAGAGAAATCGGTTGGCAAAAGATTCTTCAGATAGGTATTTTTATGATGTTAGAACGCTGCATGAGTAAGTAATTGAATTGTATGATGTTAGAACGCTGCATGAGTAAGTAATTGAATTGTATTGTCATGTAAGACGTGTACTACCGACAAAATATTTAGTTTTGCCTAAAATAAAATTAAATAATGATTTACTGAATATTGTGTAGTTGATTGACTGGCTCCTCCCTATTTTCATGAGCATTTTAATGGTAAGCGGATCATCAAAAAGCTGAATCTATATATACGCATACCATAATTCTTTATAAAGCTCACAACTTTTCGAAGGTAAACAATAAATTGAAAAAAACAATTTCTGTATTTTAAGCTCAACAGTTAATATAGAACGATTTAGTGCAGGATGAAGCTGTGTTATGAAGCCCATTTATTTGTGAATAATATGGTTAAAATTGAATTTTATTTAAATCTATGTACGTGTTCCATGGTGTGCATTATAACGATCTTTTATTGTATTACAAGATCGGTTTTAACACAATGAGGAGGACTCACAAATTATGATTTTTTTTTTTTTTTTTTCAACCTTCCGAATTTACCTGACTTATCTAACTAATGAGAGACAAGTTTGGAAAGAACTAGCAATGGTTTTGGATATGGTTAAACTCATAACAGTTAGGTCAGATTCTTAATTTTTTTAAGAATACAGAATCTAGAATTTTTAAAAGCATTTGAGACAGAAATCACAAAAAGGTAATGCAATTTTTGTTAAGCACCAAATGACAAAGAAATTGTAGCTAAAGAAGTAACTTTAATTTTTCAATGAAAATAAACGCGTTTAAAATAGAGCGAGATGTATTACTGTGAACTGAAAGTTTTATTTGTTGGTGAATAATTTTAAAGGATTTTATCTTTTTAGCAATTTAATGAAGATGATTTTATCTAGATTTTGCTTTTCTTATTATTTAATTTACGCTTTATTGGAGACCCTGCATGAGAGTAAGTAAAAAATTTCCACAAAACATTTCAGAATGTAACACGCTCGTAAAAAATATAACTTTAATTGAGAAATGAGAGGAATAAACATCGCCATTGTATATTACTAGCTGTTTTCTCAGGCATTGCACGGTCTACCGTGAAAATAAAAGTTTTGCCAAGAGACGCATGTTCACTAATCAGGCTCAAATAAAAGAAAAAATTGTGTACAATTTCACGCCAAAGTGAAGGAATAGCTATTTCAAAATTTAAATTCAGACCTTATCGGATTTTTTTAAACACACCTATCTCCCCCTCCATATGAAATTTCTGAGTATTGAAAAACCTTTGTGACAAATTTGGCAAAGATCCGACAGAAACTTATTGTTGTTATTTCCACAATATAATCCTACGAAACTGGCTAACAGGCAGTATGACTCAAAATTTAAACTTAGACCTCTTTGGATTTTTTTGAGTTCCGATGTTCCGAAAATCTTCAATGTGAGTTTCTGAGCAGCAAAGGACTTTGGTACGAAATTTGGTAAAGATCCGGCGCAAACTGTGGATTTGTATAAGAAGCATACACACCCACACCCATTTATTATTGCAGGCTTAACTTATAATTTAACTACGGTATACTCCTAATTATCCGCGCAATTGGGTGGCACGGGTACCGCGGATAACGAAAAAAGGCTAAAAATAAGTGATAAAAAGAAGATAAAAATGGTGTTTTGCTTAAAATTAATCGTATTGTGTATAAAAAGTGTTACAATGAAGATAGGAACAGGATTACACATTTGTCTTGTAAGTTCTGAAGCACATACAATCTATAAAGGAATAGTAGTCACGATAACGCCCAGGTGAAGCAATTTTTTTCGACAAATCACTCTTCTGTATCATATATTATACCAAACTTAATTTTGCTGTAAAAAAATCGAGACTCTTGCGGATAATTCCCGGAGAAAACGTGTGTGTGGTGGGGGGGGGGGGGGCTGCTATTTTGAAGTGTGCCCTTTGGAGGTTTGGGTTAGCGCCCTCATGGGGGAGCCAGTCCGCCCCTGCTCCCTTGCCCTTCCTCTCTGTCGCTTAATGTTAATCGTGTGTTAAACTAAACATTTTTTTATGCTTTGATTAATCCTTATTTGCAAAAGAATGCAGAAAATTTATGAGATTGATGTTTGTCTACTTTTCCAACATGTTTTTGAAGTCCTAATTATCCCATATAAGGCCTCAAAATGCAGAATTTCAAAACCTTTTTTCAAAAATTTACCCGGACCCCCTAAAATTACGGATATTCCACCCCACTTAAAAAATTTCTCATTGCATATCTCTCTTGATACCCCTACCATCAATAAAGGTCTGTTCAAAAAAATAATAAGAATAAAGAAATAGAAAAACAAACCAACAACAACACACACACACATCAAACATCGTGTGTGTGTGGGGGGGGGGGGGGTCAGCTGTCAGCTAGAAATTAGACTCATAACACACACAAAAATGCATGTGTGTTTGGACAATGTGCGAAACTGGACCCCTCCCGAAATTTTTTTCTGGATACGGCTTTGGTCTGATGTTGTCATTGGGGCAGTAGAAATTCGTATTATTGGAGCGTATAAGCAGGGCCGCGCCAAGCCTGATCGGCGCCCTCGTGCAAATGTCTTCTGAGCGCCTTATGCAGTAGCGTTCCATAATTAACACCAGCAGTGATGTTTTATAGACAAATATAATTTAAAAAAAATAAGTTTCTCCTTTTATTTGTTTTTAAAGAAAAAGAAAAAAAAGCGTAAACAACTTGTGTTTTATCAAACTGAAATACATTTATTGAAACATACTTTTTTTGATTTAAAAACATGGTACTGAAAGAAAAAATAACAGTACATAATATGTACAAATAATGTATACAATCTATATTAATTTGAAAATATGAAACTTAAAACATGCGTGAATGTAAATGAGGTAGCATATACATTTAATTAAATGTTCAAAGTAAATTAGAATATCACATTTTTACATTTTCACGCAATCCTTTTCAATCCAACTACAAAGTATACAGCATGCTCCTAAAAAGTCCTTCCAAATGTCGAAAAACTCCTTTAGACATAACATTATATTTTCATTCTTTTCAAAATGATTATTCCCAATTTTTGATTATAGGTTTTGTTAAATATCCCAAAACATTTACTTCGTTATAAGCGTTAGAATATAAGGAATATTAAATTTTAGAAGCTCAAACTAAAAAAGTAGGTTTTTCAATAGTTGAATTTGAAAAAAAAAAATACATGACTAAAATTTCGTTTGTATCAATTTCAAATTGTTCATGTAATGCATTCAACGAGTAAATAGTCCAACAAGCAGTTTTACCGTACTCTCAAAGATCGCTTTGCCTGATGATCTTTTTCTTAGAGTCTTATTTCCAAGTGTATTTATTTATTAATTATTTATCTTTTACAAGGAAAACATGCAATGGGTGTGTGAAACTAGATCTGTGTATTCTTTTAGTATAGAAAAAGGTCTAAATAAAAATAATACGTCTATATTTATCTAGCTATTTTTATTTCTTTTGGGAGTTGAAAAATGCGTTAAAATTAGCACATAGACAGGCCCGTTGTTTTAAAGTTGTCTTGTAAAGGGTCAAAGGTGCAAATTTTATCGGTAAGCAACAAAAACCACGCTCGACTGTTAATATACTGATTTCTCAAAGCCCCCCCCCCCCCCCCTCCAACGACGGGCCTGGTTTTTGAGAATTGCAGTCAACTCTCAATCATTTCAAACTAATATTCTGTCTCAAATAACACTCCTTTATTACCGTGCCCCAAATAGACTTCATCATTTTACCGTAAATAAATAATTACAAAATTAAAAAAGTGTGAAGCTGGCTAAAAGTCAATAATAATAATAATTATTATAATAAGCTATAAAAAATCTGCACGTGCGTGAGAACACACACCTGACTTTCTTTCTGCAGATAACTCAAAATATTGGGGGTAAAAACAAAACGACTTTTTTGACATGAGTTATACGAAACCTAGTGTCAAGTGCTTTAACACCATTGAAAATGATGCGACTATTCTGTTGTGGCCAATCTGGATAGAATAATAATTCATAAACATAAACATTTTTAAGCTGTAATGTGAAAATCTTAATATTGAAAATAAAATATTAATAACATTTAGCAATTTAAGTGATTAAAAATATCGTTAAACATTTAACTAAAAAAATATAGGAATAGCTCTGAATTTTAACTATTGCGAAAAAAACCAAGCTACTACTCATCAAATACTACTCATAGAAAGTTTTCCGATTCACTTAAATTCCTATCGAGCATCACGTCCGGTGTTTCGCGTAGCCAAAAATCGGAGTATGACAAATATTTAATTTTGGAATACCCTGTACATTTTTGCTTCATATTCTCAAAGTTATCTCGAGTTCAATAGCTCCTTCAATACACCATTGTGTTTTGGAAAAAAAAAAATAGTTAAAGCAGCTCTAAATATCTCTCTAATTTGCATTTGATAAATAATTAATCACAGTTTTTTGTCTATCTAAATATGACAACAGGGCACTGATTATATTTCTGAATTGAAGTATAAAGTGGAGGATATTCCCCTTAAAATCGGAAACTGAAATCTTCCCCGGAAAACCAATAAAATCCGGATTACTAAAAAGGCATTAAATTTGATATGAAATACAAATGCATTGTCCAAAGGTCATTTTTTTAATTAAAAAAACTAGTGGTTGAAGCTTGAAGCAAAGAGAAGATAATCGTATAATTATGGTCAAATTGTTACTTAGGATGCTTGGGTTTATTAATAGATCTATTTCAAACAAATCTAAGAAGGTTCTTCTGCCTCTATATAGAAGTTTGGTAAGACCTCATTTGGAGTATGCTGTTCAGTTTTGGTCTCCTTATCTGAAGAAAGACATTAATTTATTGGAAAGGGTACAAAGAAGGGCTACAAGGTTAGTAAATGGGTTTTCTAATTTAGACTATGATTCCAGACTTAGAATGCTTAATATGTATAGTCTTGAGCGAAGGAGAGCCAGAGGGGACATGATTCAGTTGTTTAAATTTATTAAAATGAATGATGTTACGGGGTTAGATTTTCGCACGGAAAGCAGGACAAGGGGTCATTGTTTTAAGCTGTTTAAATCTCAGGCTAATCTTGAAATTCGAAAAAATTACTATTTTAGCAGGGTAGTGGGAACTTGGAACAGCTTACCGGAAGAGGCGGTAAAGAGCAATGGAGTAGATGGCTTTAAGAGGGCCATTGATCTTCATTGGGGTCTTTAATTTGACTAGGACCAGCCAAGTTGGGCCCAGAGCCTGCTGCTGGTCGCCACACTTGTATTTGTACTTGTATTTGTATTTTTGAAACTTAAAAATTCACCTTAACTGTTGTCTATAATATGTAAATATTGCGCAGAAGTAAATAGCATGCAAATATGCTTACCGTATTTTTTTATGTAACCTAAGCAGTCGAATCACCACGAACAGTTGTTGAAATACTAAATACATTGCACTAAACAAAATCCTACGTACAGTATTGATTCAACAGAAGGAAGAAACCTATTGAAGAGCAGATTTGCTTCGACTCTTTTGCGCTTACAACCTTATAGACATGCTGAAATAGCATACACGGCGCCTAATTCGGAAAAAAAGTGCTGATGTATGCATAACATCTAGTGTTTCCAGTGTAAAATATTAAGCTTTTGAATAGCTTTGTTTAGACACCCAACAAGGCAATAATTTTTCCTTTATGGGTATACAGCGAGACAACTTGCTTGTCTCATTGAGCAACATAATTTCATTGCCAGAGTTCGTTTTAATGAAAAGTCCCATTTTAATTTTTTATTTGGATTTTTTTTTTCTGTTTGGAGCTATTTTGGTCGGCAGAGCTCGGCGCCTTTTAGGCTCTGGCGCCCCCGTGCGCCGCACGCCTTTGCACATTGGCACGACGCGGACCTGCGTATAAGGTATGTAGCAGCTTTGTTATGTCTTACTCGCATTTAAGATTTTTTTTAATGAAATTCTCTAATTTCAGGCCTCATTTCAAACCATAAATAACTAGCTCACAGGCTTAAAATTTTATGTATTAGTTTGTGATAGAAAGTTAAAACAATCACGTACTAAGGCTTAGCATTCTGTGGGATTCAAAAGATTTTGCAAATTTTCTTTTTTTATTTTTTTCTAAAATTCTCTAAAATTTCAACGTCTTGCCAGAGCGGAAGACATTAACTCAGAGTAACAAAATTTCGCTCAGTAATTAGTGTTAGGAAGTCACAAATTTTCAGCATTAAGGCTTAATGTTCTGTGTGGATTTTAAAACATTTTGTAAATTTTCTCTTTTTTCGATTTTTTTCCGAAAATCTCTAAACTTCAAGCCTCTTGCTAGAGCAGATGGCATTAACTCAGAGCCTAGAAATGTTGCTCAGTCATTAGTGTTGGGCAGTCACGTTTTCCGCAGTAAGACTTATCATACTGTGAATTGTAAAATATTATGTAAATTTTCTCTTTTTTTCGATTTTTTTTTCCAAAAATCTCTAAAATTTAAGCCTCTAGCCAGACCAAAAGGCATTAACTCAGAGTCAAGAAATTTTGTTCAGTAATTAGTGTTAGGAATTCATAAATTTCCCGCATTAAGGCTTAACATTCTGTTTATTTTAAATATTGTGTAAATTTTCTCTTTTTTCGATTATTTTCCAAAAATCTCTAAACTTCAAGCCTTTTTCCAGAGCAGAATGCATTAACTCAGAGTCAAAAAATTTCGCTTAGTAATTTTTGTTGGGGAGTCACAAATGTTCCGCACTAAGGCTAAGTGCTCTGTAGAAATTCGATTTTTCGACCAACCCCTTCATTAATGCACATTTTACTCTTAATCATACAAAATTATGCTTTAAATGCAACTTTTTCTTTGTTTTTAAACAAAAACTAGCAAACTATTCGGGGCCAAATATTCGGTATTCAGCCAAATCACTATTTGTTGCATCCCTAAACCATACCATCTAATATGTCATTACAGCGAACATCGGTTGATTAAATCAGTGGTTAATTGAATCAAATTACTAGAAACAGAACAATATTCCACTTTTTTAAATTAGCTGCTTTATTTAATAATAACTGTTTGGAACAAGCGTGCTTCATGTGAGCTACAGCCACTCTATAACAGGGGTGAGACACCTTGAATAATTATAAGAACTTCCTATTTCTTACCAAAATTTTTCCAATATTTGTTCGAACTGTATGCCCGGATTATTCAATTTACCCAAAACAGTAGCCGGTTATCGGAACTTGGTTTTAATGATTTTTACAATAATTTTATCTCTTTTTTAGTTATTTCAACGCTTGACTCTTCCTGTTGTAAGGATACTTTTGCTCATGACGTCTCCTTGACAACTCTTATTAGACATTTTTGAAACGATTAAGCTTGAAAAGTTTGCTGATAATTGACTACTTAGTTCCTGGACACTTGTTAACACATTAACGATTGGTTAATTTTCAAGAAAACGGTCATAAAATTGCCTTTTTTTATCTCTGAAAAGTATATGAAGATGTATGTATGAAGAACATATACATTCATTTTAATTTTTGATTTGTTTTTAGCTTGAAATTAAAAAAAAATATTTTTGTAGAAAAAGCCAAAATTCAGTGTTATTATGACAATGTTGGTTTTCCAGCATGCAAGGAAAATTTTAAAAATATGTGCGGTAAACATAAAAAAAAAAAGAATTTTATTAAATATTCTGGTGCTACTATCTAATGTGTAAAATGAGGTGTAAAATGTTTTTCGGGCACAAGAAATGAATTAGTTTGATTCTTATTGGCGCGTTACTACGTTAATACTCAAACCTGGAAATATCACAGGAGCAAAAAATAAAGGGTGGAAACTCTGCCCGTGATTTTTACGGGAGCGAGAAAACAATTTAACTGAGGATAATTCTAATCCCCTGAAATAGGTGCATTACAGTCCAGTTCTCTAGTTCTATTCTGAGGTTCTACGATTATCTTCAAGAGCTTATTTGAAAATTGTTTTGAATTTCTCCAATCAAATGTGCCCCAAAAAGAAGTCAAAAGCGGTAGGTCACTGTGACCTACAAAACAGTCCATATTCAGGGAATTTCGCCTGACTATTCACCAAATTTGGAAATAGCATTGCAAAATTGCAACTGCTTTGTTTTATACTTTATTTGTTTATTTATTTTTTTAATGATGTCTAGTGTACTTTCTTGGTAGATGTAGGCATATGTGTACTGTCTAGGGATGCACCGATTAATCGGCAGTAACGATTAATCGGCCATAATCGGCCACTTTGCCGATTATTAATAATCGGCAAAATCGGACCGATTAATCGGCGGGAAAAATATTTTTTAAATATAATTTTTTAAAGTAAACCTTTACTAAGAAATTATGATGAATAATTTTATTAACAGTAATAATAATCCTCACCGTTGATGTGAAGTTTTTAATACATTAATTCTCCTATTTTGAATAAAAATACACATAGTTAATGTAGCAACATTTTTCATGCGTCGATACTTTTCTCCTTGCTTTTAGATAATCTTCAATTTTCACAAAGAATAATAGTCTTGAATTACATAGCTACTAATAATTGAAAAATTGAAACTGAAAGAACTTCAAAATTGGATTGCTCACCACACAGACTCCCCTCCTCTTTTTTTTTTTAATTTTCATGTCTAGTTTACATAATTAGCAATGTGTTAATGCAATATTATTGATAAGAATATGAAAATTGGTTCAGAGAAATTTGATAAAATTTTGAAATTATTTTGGGAAAGTTAGGAAAATTGAAGAAAAAAATTAGGAACTATTTCAAAAGTTAGAGTTGTAAAAAAAAAAAAAAACGAAGAAAAAACTGTAATGGGGAAATTGGTAGTACTGAAAACAACCATTTTAATCATTAATCGGCTTGACCGATTAATCGGCCGATTAGCAACGGCCGATTAATCGGTAATCGGCCAATTTGCTTATCGGTGCATCCCTAGTACTGTCCAAACTTGAAAGCCGCGCCTACCACCGTTGAACGGTTCTATTTCAAAAAGGTAACACAGAGCTTAGTTAAGAAAGTGTACCATGGTTGCATTTCTGCCTAGTCCGCTATTTTATTTTTCTAGAACTGATAAAGAAGGGGAATAAACTAAAAAAAAAAAAAAAACCATCAACGCAAACCAACGCTCCAAATAAACGAACCAAACAAAACACAAAACAAAATCTCCTTACTTTCCTTATCTCTCTTATCACCATCACCCCTATTTTAACAAAATCCGTAGAGACCTGAGGCATTCGCAAAAGCGTCGGAAATCACCGGAAAAAAATCAAACAGTAAATGCTGGTATATACTGTCGCCGGAAAAAAATATCAAACAATAAATGCTGATTTTTATTACTTGGCAAAATTTGTAGTTTCGTTCGGCACACTAAGATTTTTCATCCTCAAGTTTGGGGTTCCCCTGTCTTCATTACTTTTTCAACTATTTTATTACTTTAAAGTTGACACTGTGCAGCAAAAAAATACCTTCAAAATGCTTTTAACATAACTACTCTTGCTGATTTTTATAACCACCATTTTAACCTTTCATGTCTTACGCTTTAGAAAATGGTGCCACTATTTCTTTTGTTTTCAACAGTTTTATAGCCATTATTTTTATTTGGAAGGAAAGGGTTATATTAACCATTAGCATTCTTCTGAGAGGGTAGAAAAGCTAGAGCTAGAAAGAGCTGGAGAGAGAGAGAGCTAGAAAGATACAAAATTCCAAAGCATGAACATTTGGAGCACCTTGGGAGACTCGTGGAGGTATTCCTCCCTAAAATATTTTCATAAAGTAGGGGAATGTGTGTGTGGAGCGAAGTGAAAAGATTAAATAGTTTCACAATTTGCAGCGCCACCAATCTAGCAAATTTTAAAGTTCCTAGACTTATAGTTGATTCCTATCAAAAAATAAATAGCTCCAAAGATTAACGAAAAAAATGCACAAATCATTTTAAAATTTTTATACCTTTTTTGTAAAAATTTGTGTGTGTGTGTGTGTGTGTGTGTGTGTGTGTGTGTGTGTGTTTTAAATATTTCTTGTTATTATTAAGTGATTTTTTTTTTTTTTGTAATTATCATTTTAAGATCTACTGATGTCCAGTGCAGTCAGTCCTTATTTAGTTTATATTAGGCATGTTTTGATTTGAAATGTTCAGTGTAATTTGCCAAGTGCACGTGGCGTGGGGGAACAAAGTGAAATAATTCATTTCATTTGTTTATGCATTCATTTAATATATCACGTACGTATTTTTTCATTTATTAATTTCCTACCTTCTTTTACTTATTAATTCACTTATTTGTTCATTCACTGACTTATTTTGTTATTCATTTTCTATTTTATTCACTCATTTAATTTTCTCATACATAATTGATTCATTTATTTGTGTATTTATTTATTTATTTATTTTTTGATAAATAATTCATTTATTTGCGTTTTCATTTGATGAAAATTACTCTAACTCATCAAATAGAAATTGTTTCTTTACAAAAATATTGTATTTTTCGCTTTGCCCTATGGTTTTTGAGGTGAAAAATTTCGATCTTTTTTTTAATATGCGTAATAACTACCAAAAATGAAATATAATATTTCAACAATACTCCTGCTTTAAATACACTGATTTTCTGAACAAATTTCCAACTTATTCATTTTGAAACAGGTTAGTCAACTAAACTTGCCTCACGTTCCCGTACATCTCTTTCAAACAGTTTTGTTTTCAAAAAATTTCACTTATTTTTCTACTTAAAAACAGAGTTCCGGACTCACTCCTATAACCTCCATGTCCGAAAAATATTTCACGTAGTAAAAATCTTTCATAAAAAAATATTGCAAGCATTGCATTTCGCACAGTAAAAGTTGAATCAAGATCTTTAGTCAAGAACCTTCCCGTATTATTCCACTTATTACATTCAGGTATAATTAAGATTATAATTCTATTTAGTGTCGCCATCTATGATATTGAAAACGCTCTATTAACAGAGCGAAGCGAAAAATAAAAGAAAAAAGTTTCAAAATGCTTCTGGCACCATTCTTGCAAATTCTGTTATTATTTAAAATGACCAACTGAATCCAAATACGTGCATCATTGTCCTCCATCATGTTCTGTCGCTTGGCATTGGCTCTCTCTGATTTTTTTTTCAGTTGTGTGATGCCAGTTTCATAGCCATTATTTTTATTTGGAGGGGAAGGGAGCATTATATTAATCATTACAATTCTTCTGAGGAGCTAGAAAGGTTCACAATTTAAAAGCATGACTATTTGGAGCAAGTTGAGAGACTCATGGGGGTAATCCCCCTAAAAGTACTTAAAAAGTCATCAAAACCGATAGTTTTTTCTTTTTGTATTTTCTGGGGGGGGGGGGGGGGGGGGTTGGTTCACAATTTTTTCACTTACTTTTCGACATTAACCAGAGTAGACGGACAAACATAAACTCAGTCCGACGATCCCCATGTTCGAAAAAACTTTCACATTGCTTCTTTTTTTTAAACTTATTTATTTATTTATTTTTATTGAAAGCATCGCATGTTGCGTAGTCAAAGTACCATTGCAGATCTTCAGCAAAGAATCTTCCCGTATTATTCACCCTACTTTCAACGATATAATTAGGATTTTAAAATAAACTTTAGTGTCCTTATAATAGTCATTCATGCATATGCATTTATATAAATTCATTTATTTCACAATACACCCATAGATGGCAGCACAACGTGATAGCGGAAATAAATTTCAATGACTTTAATTTTATCAAAATTTAAATTTTTACTTTCACTCAGATGAACAAAGTGGTACTTTCTCCCAGAATTCTTCATAACCTAGTCACAAAGGAGTTACATTTTCGTAAAAATGTTTTTTTTTTTAATTCCCTAAAATCGTTTAATCTCATATATTATGCATAAGAATTAAGAATGATACTACATAAAGTTGCTTGCATTGAATAAAAAAGAATGGGGGAGGGGTGGGCGGTCCCCCGCGTACTCGTTTGGTATGGAATATCTCTTGGGAAAATTAAATTCCTAAGGCAGTTTCACATTGAATAGAACACGGGGGCCTCCATCTAGTGGGGAAACCGGGTTCAAAATTCTCATGGCAATGGCCGTCGCCAACAGTGGTGTCACATGAAATAATGATTACCATGTCTGCAAATGGTTAATAGCCAATCTGCAGCTCCGTTGAAAGCAACAACTATTAGACAAAAAGGCGTAAACCATTGCCAGGGATAAAGGGTTGTGATTTCAGCCCCCCTTGGTGTGATTACTTTTTTAGCTGAAGTTCTCTCGTAGAAGGAGAGAAAGGTGGCTAAATGGCCATGTTAATACATTTTTGTTATATGGGCTCATGCTTCAAAAACTTTGATATTATCGAGTGCGGTTGTTAAACTAAGAGAAGTATGGAGATCATGGACGCCTCAAACTTAAATTTTTGGAAGATCTAAAATTCATTTTCAGAATGAAACTCAAAATTTATCAGAATGATAAAACATGAGAATGTGTACACAAGTACATCAAATGAAAAGAGACATTCGGAAACTTAAAAATTGCCGTTAAGTTCAAAATTTTGAATAATCGTCGGACAAAATTTGCAGAATAAAGAAACTTTTGGGAGGTCACAATGACCTCATGTGATCTCCCATCAGGGTGTTCCTGACGGAGATACATATGTTATGTCAACCAAAAGGACAGACAGCGAAATACATGGATTAGGGGGTAAACCAAAGTTACTGATGTCAAGTTACAAGATCCGACTTGGGTTTACCTACCCTCATCGAGTTTCCTAATATGTTATGTAGGGTAAGTGCTCCAGTAGTCGGCCATTTAACCTGTTAACTGGGTATGACGAAATATTTCGTCATACATAAAAGCCTACAGCAATGGGCATGACGAAATTTTTCGTCATGGAAATTAATCGTAATATATTGAACGCATCACGTTCTACGTTGTTCTTATCTATTAAATCTTAGAGTGGTTATATACACTCAGGCACATTGAAAATAGCGACCCAAGAAGAAATCGTCGGATTGATCAGCGACTGCGTCTACAGTGTTGCCAAGCCAGATCAATGTGGAATGTCACAGATTAGCAAAAAGTTGTGTTTACTGATGAGTCTCGGTTTGTTTTAGAGACTGATGATAACCGTGTACGGGTGTGGAGGCGCCCAGGTGAGCGGTACAATTCCTCCCACACTGTTCTACGTCACACTGCCCGCACAGCTGGTGTAATGGTCTGGGGGGCCATATCCTATGATAGCCGGTCCAATCTAATTGTGATGCGTGGAAACTTAACCGGTCAACGTTACGTTGATGGTATTCTTCGACCCCATGTAGGACCTTTCCTAAATGGTCTCCCAGGGGCAATTTTCCAGCAAGATAATGCTCGTCCGCATACAGCAAGAGTTGCTCAAGACTTCCTATGTCATTTTCAGACTCTTCAATGGCCGGACCGCTCCCCCGACTTATCCCCTATAGAGCATGTGTGGGATCAGCTAAAACGTCAGATGCCATCGTGTCACTCTGTGCGTGATTTGGAGTTGGCTGTTACAAATTTGTGGGCCCATCTGCCTCAGGACAACATCAGGCGTCTGATCAACTCAATGCCGGACCGTGTGGCGGCATGTATTGCAACTAGAGGTGGTCCAACGCGCTATTGAAGTTGCTCTGTATTTGTGTCCTTGCACACCCTGTATTCGTTCAATTGTCTTGATTTTGAGATCAAGTAAATCTCTCATCTGTATCATTATGCGTATTAAATTTCATTTCAATCCGATGCTTTCTTCTTGGGTCGCTATTTTCAATATGTCTGAGTGTATATGCCATCATATTGTCGATGCGTCATGAATTTTCATGTTCTTGTAATCTGTAACTTGAGCGCTATTAACGGGAAAACGGGCGCTGCATGATCTATACTTCGAGCTACCACAATTTAGATTCATTTTAGTCTGCATTTCAGTATCTTACATGTTAGTAATAACTTTCTGATTTGAATATTCTTATTGTGAATTTCAGTGTTTTATATATTTTTATTAGTAATAAATTTATAACTTAAGTACTTTTTATTTTCTACAAAATATGGCTAAAAATATAAAATATTTTATCAAAATAAATAAAAATCATAAGTTAAAAACGATATTCTTTTATTATTTGAGGTGTGATATTACTTATCACTGCGAGAAAAAAAAAGTCCCCATTGTGAAACGAGTTTAGCAATAGCTAATTCCCCGGTTAACAGGTTAAGAGATCTTTTGTGGATCTTGGCTAACCTAGAACTTTCAGCTATCAACACAGCAACAAAAACAAGGTAAAACTTTAGAATGAACCTTTCTGATAGTGAATCTCTTACTTGTTTCCGAAATTAAAAAAAAATTATGTTAAAATCCAAGCTGTTGTCAACACTAGTAAATGCTCCAGTAGTCGGCCACAGAAATCCAGTGCTCGGCCACGTTGAATCCAGTAGTCGGCCACTTCGTTTTCATTGATCTTAACTGATATAGAGGGTTGAATTAAAAAAACAAAACAAAGGGAAAATACAACGAACCAGACCCGTCATTTGGGGGGGGGGGTCAGGAGGGGTGACCCCCCCCCCCCGGTTTTGAGAAATCAGTAAATTGATATATAAGTGGGCGTGGTGTTTGCTTTTTTCCGATGAAATTGCATTGTGTTTGCACCCTTTGTCCTCCTCCCCCCCTCTAAAAACGTGAAATGACGGGCCTGCAGCGATGCATTATACTTAGTCTGGTCATATTTTTCGTATTACCTCTGGTACTCAACTTCTGTAGATAATCATGTTAGTGTACTTCTTGATACACTATGTGCTTTACTTATTTCTCTAACTATCAATCTACCATTATTAATTTTAGACAGTACAATTAGCACAGAATTCTCGGGACATTAATGTTTTTATACTTTAACTGCCTAAAAACAGTTTTATTTTAAAAACTCGCGCTAAAAAAGTATTTTTTTCTGAATAACGTCTAAAAATATGTCTATATCAAAAAGAAAATAATTTAAAACATCACAAAAAGTTTCATAAGGGTATGAGTATAAATGGCGCAACACTTTTTTCCCAACATACTTGTCCCCCCTCCATCCCTTTTTCTCAATGTTTCACAATTCAAGCTACCCTCCCCTACCACACTATAACACACAAACAAATTGTTATTAAGGAAATATAGTTGAATTATAACTAAAATTGAGTATTCTTTCTGTGATATGAATTTATTACCAAATGACGTTTTAGTTTTATACCACGGGCAAAGCCGTGTGGGTACCGCTAATTGTTACATAAAATGCTTTTGTGCGAACCAAAATATGAAAACTCATATTTCTTGTTACCTCCCCCCCCCCCCTGCCGCAATCTGTCACAGTTTAATTAACCACCCCTTTCTCTTGTTAAACCCGGACACCGTTTTAGGACGATCTCCAGAAATAAACGATTTAACTTTGTATTGTGAAATAAGTGATAAAAGATAAAATAAATGTTGTTACAACAAAGTATTGCGTATACGTATTTTGGGCTTAAAAGAAAGTAAAAAAAAAAAGCTTCTGAAGAAAAGAATTTCACCAGCACTTACTAAAGATGCAAGAAGGGACAAAATAATTGAAGTTCATATAAAATGTACAAAATGTACTTGCTTAGGAAGTAAAAAAACAGGAATAGTTTTGCAGTGAACAGGAGTTTTTAGTGATAATGACCAAAGAATCAAGAAATGAAAAACTATGTACTTTACTGTTTATGTAAACATAAAGACGTAATGATAGAGTCGACACAATTCATGACCAATAATCACGTCGGCACTTAACTGGTTCACATTCATTAGAAGGGAATTACATACAACGGAACATACAACATACGGAACATACAACTAAAACTGTAGTTTCAGAAATGAGAAAAACTATTAAAGCACCATTTGATAATAACTAGATGAGTATTAAAACTTATAATCTTAACTCAACGTATGTGTATTTAAAAATCTCTTTTTTAGAATTTTCAATTAAATTTACAACACTATAGGAGCAATAAAATGTCGAAATGGTGGTCAAAAGAAGTTAAGACATTTAATTTAATTACTATTTTTCAAGAAAAATAAACTTTGGAAAAGGTATTTTTACTTAAAACAGTTAAATTGTCGCTCTATTTCAACAAGTTAATTTAGTTTTAATTTGATGAACCCATTTTAAGAATGAAAAGCTACATTAAGTATGTGGCCGACTACTGGATAAATCATCCAAACTGCTTAGAACCAGTGGTCGGCCTACCATGGCCGACTATTGGAAATGCAGAAGAATTCTGTACCCAGTAATCGGCCACCCCTTTAAAAAATAATCGAGTCTAACCAGGAGTTCGCTCTTTCATTGAAACATTATGTTAGACATTCCATTAAGATAAAAATCACTCAAATTTACAGTGGGATTAAATTAATAAGTGTAATTGGCCGTTTTAAGAAGACGTGTCCTCTTAGCTGAAAAATAAGCAGAATCTCAATCTTGGATGACGGGCACACCATTCAAAATGAAATGACTCATTACTAATTTAAAAAAGTACCCATTACTTAACTGCCACTGGTTGATGATTGAGGATAGGTACATGAATGTGTGAATGCGCCATATCTGATTTTGAATTAAAAATGTACTATTTATGAGGAGTTTTATGTCATTGTGGCCGACTACTGGAGACTGGCCGACTACTGGAGCACTACCCTATAAGAATATTAAACACGATGGTATCAGGCTAATAAAGCAAAAGTGCTTCTTTCATAGGGTTGTCGCGATTTTAAAATTTCAATAATGAAGTTAGTTTGCTGATTTTCTGCAGTAATCTTTAAGTTAAAGAAGAAATTTAGCAGATAACTTCGAAATGTCTGCATTTTTTTTTTTTTGTAGATTTTTTTAAAGCACATATAATTCAGGAAAGTACATAATTTCTTGATCATGTAATCATTTTGTTGCGGAAATGTTTAGCATTGAGCCAAATAAGTGTTATTTGCGAGAGAGTCAGATCCGCTTTTGATTTTCAAAAAACTAGATTCTTGCAAAATTTAAAGACATCTGCAGAAGAACTGCAGTTTTGCTCAACTACTGGAGCTTCAAATCGCGACAACCCTATGCTTGGATTACTTTTGTTTATATATAGCAATATGCCATCTTGTTAGGAACATTTTTATCTACATTTTTATGTATAACTTATTAGGAAACTCGATGAGAGTAGGTTAACCTAAGTCAGATAGACTACCTGGCTTACGGGAGCAAAATGGATAAGAGCTGCAAGAAACAGGTTTATTAAATTACATATCAGAGATCTTCTTCCTGCAGAGGAGTATATATTTGTGATTTCCTGACGAAAATCGGACGAGTTAAATAAAATAATACGAGGGTTGTTTTTTTTCAACATCCGATCCTACAGTATGAAGGCCAGGCATGCGGCAGATGGGCGGTGTGCATAGTAGGTGACTATGCATCTTTCCCTCTACATAATCTGTCACTGGCGTGTCCGACATGTCATTTTCTGTTGAGCTGCAGCCTGCAGCTGATGTCACATAGACATGGCTGTCGCTATTGATTCTCCCGCCAAGTGTGAATTGTTAAGTGTTTTGCGAATTACTGCAGATTCTTATTGTGAAATTTTGCGAGGCTTACAGAGAGCTATTCAAAACAAACGAAGAAGCGTTCTGACTTCTGGAATTGTTCTGATCCAAAGAAATGCCCGTTCTCATAGCGCTCGTGTAACCCAACTGTTCCTTCAGCTATTTCAATGGGATATTTTTGAACACCCACCATAAAGCTCCGACAGAGCGCCAAGTGACTTTCATATGTTCCCTGAACTGAAGCAGGGACTTGGGAACCCCCACTTGGGGTCTGGAAAGGCACCGAGCTTCCAAAGTGGCGTAGTTCCCAAAGACACCGTCACAATTCACTTACAATCATTGGCGGCAACATTTTACAAGGAGGGTATTATAAAGCTTGTTCCTGGATATAACAAATGCTTCAATTGTCAGGGTGATTATGTAGATAATTGTAGAGCATTGTACTTTATTTTTGATAATAAAATATTTTTTGTATTTGAATTAGTTTATTTTTTATAGCCTATCGGAGGTTGAGGAAAAAAAACAACCCTCTTACGTTTATTGTAAATTAAAAACTATCATCGGCGTAGTGGGCTTCATAACACAGGTCTCACCTTTTAGGTAATAGGTCCAGGTCTATGGCTTTGCTGTGGGAATTTTAGGGCTGACGGAAATCCTGTACAGTTGGAACCCTTCATCGTCCGGATGGAAGTGCTAGTATTAATTCCATAATGCTCTCTTAAAATGGTCTAAAGATGAAGGGATCGCAGGGAGACAGATACCTTACGGAGTATAACTTTATGGAGGGAGTGCAAACTGCTCTCAAAAAAGAATTCTTAAATCGGTGTTCATCATAGTTGCGCACTCAGGTAACTCGAAAAAAAAAAAAAAAAAACTGGCACAATTTAAAGTGAGAGAACATGGTGCAAAAGAAAAGTACTGTATGATTCTGTTGTAACTTACACGCTGCTGAAATGAGTTTGAGGTATGTGTGGTTGACTGGAAAGGTAACTTCTGCTAATTAGCGTCCAGTGGCGGCGACCACTCCCGCACGTTTTTTATCATCAAAGAGATCTCCTAAACCTTTTTAAGACTTGAATTTCAATAAATTTCCCGGGAAATCATTCGAAACCTAAAGTTACCAAAGATAGATTGTAATTACAATTTCTTAACACAAGTCTGAAATTTCGAAAATTTTCCGGGGGAAGTACCTTCGATCACACTCCCCCCATCCCCTAAATTTTAAAATGTCGTACACTTGGTTTATTGCAGCTCAAGTTTCGAGTTCATACTTTGGAAGAGAATCTTTTTACCTTTCATATTAGTAAATATAACATAAAATTACGTTTTTAACAGTAACGTACATAGACTGAGGCCCTCTGCATGATTTATGTGACCCCCCTAACCTCAAATTAAACTATAAAAATATTTTCCCCCGTATAGCTCATAGGTGCTATTTTCCTAGATAGTGCGCCCTCAAACCTCGTGCGCCTCCCCCCTTGCCGCGGGGGTTGTGGGGTGCTATGTATACCACTGGATTTTAGGACTCCAATTTAGAAAAAAAAAGGACGTAGTTAAACCCCGCTATAACGAACTCTCAATGGACTGACTTAAGAGATTTCTATAACCAGGGTCCGCTACATCTGATTTTCCAAGAAGAAAAAAACTCCGTTTATCTAATATACTTCTATATCATGAGCCTTTTAATTGCATAATGTTTCCATTAGTAATTAGGGTGCAGAGACGTGCCGTCTGGGTAGGCAAGGTAGGCAGTGCCTACCCATGAAGAAAACATACCAATTTTTTAATTTCAGAAAATGACATAAAATGCGCTGATTGGAAAATATTAAGGCATTACACAGTGAATATAGCAGAAAAAACACGAAATTTTCATTTTTCTTCCTTAAAAAAGCATCGACTACCGCTGCTTTTCGACCACTGTATCTATACCATGCATCGTCTTAGGAAGCGCACGTGCCCCGCACTTTTCTCCCCTAATGTTCGAAAAGCGGCGAAGAAAGGCTGTCCGAAAAGTGCCTTTGCGGTTTCTTCTGTTCTCCGCCGAAACTTGACTGCGTCATGCGCAGAACCAAGCCTGTGGAGTCTGTGACGTTTCTACGGTCTAGACGTCTTCATGCCGTCTTTTGTACAGTACTGTTGAGTACTTGCAGTTTGCTATCTCCATTATCGTGTTTTCTTTTTCATGAAATATAGTTATTTTCAAATGGTTTGTGTGTTTTTTTTTTTTTTTTTGTGTCCCATTTTTTCGTAGGATTAAGTTGAAACTGTATCCAATATGGATATGAGATAGTTTATAAATCATATACATACTTGAAGGCGAATATTCCTGCATATATGTATATAATTTGTATAATAAGTAAACATCTTTCATATTCACATTATTTTATTGCTTTTTACATTTCATGCGTTTTTAATGATATATATTATTCCACAAATCTTCGCATCTGCCTACCCTAGGCATTCATTGACGGCACGTGCCTGTTAGGGTGGTATAGTGAAACATTAGTATTCACTATAATGTACTCCATAATAAGCAATGTGTACAAAAATTTACCTTTTTTAAACTTTATAAATAGCATATGGAAGAAAGGTGAGCCAATATTTAGAAAAGTGCCAATTTGAAGTTGGAGTTTTCTGAAAAAAAAATTTTTTTGCAGAAAAAAAATAATATTGGATTTTAAGTCTAAATTGGGTCTAAATGCAAGAAAATAAAAGGGGGGAGGTCAAGGAAGTTATTTACCCCCTCCTTAGATTACTCACTTTTAAGCCGTTACAGATCTGATGAATGTTACAGATCTGATGTTAATATGAGCTACATATTTGAGTTTATGCTTTCAGTCTTCCTTGGCATCTCTAAATATGATATCATTTCCTTGCATTTTTAACATAGAATTAAGATAATTATATTAAAATATATATATTAGGGTAAAAAATCAAATTTCATTATAAAAAAGCATTTCTTGGAAATAAAAATGAGCGATAAGGTTTTCAGATAAAATAAATTATGAGATTACCAAATCCAAGCTCATAAAACATTTGTTTTGTTTTGAAACAACACACAACTTCAACTTTTGCAGCACACAACTCTGCTGCTTGCTTTTCTTTAATTAGTTACAGGAAATTTAATTTCTTGATCAGAAATTCAAATTTAGCATGCTAGTTATTATCTAGTTATTTAGCGAAGTTATGAGAAATTGAAGCACCAAAAAAATAAATAAATAAAATGATAATAATTAATTAACTTAATTTCTGCAGTGTCAATTTTTCTTATTTTACTAACTTCTATTGTTAGGTCATACAAACCACAAATGAAGCAATTGTACTGAAACTCATTGCTTTTCATTTTTTAAGAACAAAAATATTCAATATATATGGCTAAAACCTATTATTTTTGCTTTTTATAATTCTGAAACGTGTGAGTTAGTTCTGTAACATATTCGCTGTTTTTCAATGTTACCGCTCTGACTGTTACCGATCTGACAAACTGACAAAGTTTTTTTTTTATTTCCGAGTCGATCGCACTAAACCAAAATCAAACACGTGGTTTTTTCATTTGTAATAAAGGACTATACTTATATATAAAATAATTTTTAAAATAATAAAAACTGCGCATTTTAGAGCGTGTTACCGATCTGATGACTCAAATGACACACATTTTATAAAATCACTTTAAAAAATCTTACCTACAATTTTAGATGCAGAAATGCAAATTTTTAATTACGATTCAATAAAACATCCCGCCAGGTACTCAGTATCACGTGGTATAGGTGCAGGAAATGATTTTGGGAGCCTAAACATAGATCGGAAGTTATTGTTACCACTCTGACGGCGGAACTTGGGACACGCTTATTTCGCATCGGCTAGAAAATCAGAAATCGATTAAAACAAAAATGAAGTAAAATATTAACAAAGGGGTAAAAATAGAATCGTTTTTTGTGCAAGTGCGTTTTTTTGGGAAGTTAGAAAGTGCGCATGACCTGTTTGCATGCTAAGCTTTGCTACTTGGGACACGTTACCGATCTGATTTTTGATGTATAAAAACAATATTTTCTGAAGAAAAAAATTTTTTTTTTCTGATGTTATTAGATGAAATGAAAGCAGAACCTTGTCTTCTTTCTGGGGAAAATTATTTTTTTAACTAGTTATTGAAATACTAGTGAAAATTCCCTTGGGACTCAAATTGGCACTTTTCTAAATATTAGCTCAGATGTTATTTTCGGTTGCAAGCATTGGAATTTTATATGCATTTCGCAAATATTTTAGTCAACTATAACACAAATACGCAGCATGATGATCTATAATATCAGTCGCAAAAATAGTTTAAAACATTAACAGTCTCCAATGTAACAGAAATCGAAGGTCCCTGAAGGACTTTTAAATTTTTTGTTTCTATCAATATTGGGTTGGCCTCCTTGCCTAGACTATATTCCCATTTAGATTAAAAATGTCAATAAATGTATAGAGACACTCTCAAGCATTTTTACATTCAAATGCTATTGTTCCAAAAGAAAATTTACATCATTGAAAATATGGATGAAGGTTTCACAATAAAAGTCACCGATTTTGTCAGTATAAGTAAGTTCTAAGACATGGCATCTATTTAACAGACTTCGTATAAATGACTCAGGAAGAAAGTTCAATTATGTAGTGATAATTGACTAATGTTGGGCTACTTTCCCAGTCAAATTGCATTTTTCCTTTGATTCGAATATTTAAAAGTGTTTTGTTAGTAAGTAACAATGGCAAAATTTATTTATTTTCTTTATCTTAGCAATGAAAAAGTGCAAAATGTTTTCTCTTTGGACCTCAAACATCGTGTAGTCCTTCTTTCAAATTGGCAGTCTGCCAAAGCCTCGCGTCCCGGTGCAGCAGTTCTCTCCTGCTCCGTGGCCCGTCGTAGGGGCTCATGCTGGACATGCTGGCATAGCGAGACAGAGTCAGAAATAAGCCCGCTGCACCACCATGCAGGACATAGTAGCGAAGGAGCACATATACACCTTTCGCACTTTGTCATTGCGAAAAACATAATTTGAATTCGAGATGTCGAAATTCAAATTATTATCATTTTTTATTTACTTATTTCCTCTTTTATTTATTTATTTATTTATTTTTATTTATTTTTTTTTTTGCTTCATTTTTCTGCGTCAAAAACTGATTTTTCTCATTTTTAATCCGTGAGATTGCAGAATGTAAACAGATGATAATAATTAATAAAAATAATCATTGTCAATACTCGATAATGATTTAAATTTTTACGTCTGGCTTTTACTTTTTATTTCAGTGTCTGCGCTCTACAGTGCTAAATTCCCCATATTTTATCGCATGAATAATGACCCATAGGAAGAGGTGGTATTGATTTTTTTGAAACATAATTTGGAAGATTTTTACTTATCTCTAGATTGACATGTTACACTTCGTTCTTAACACAAAAGAAATATATTAATTCTTTAAGGTTGACACTACCCGTTTATCTTCTGTTCTTCTGTGGAATTTATCTTTTGAGGGACGAAAGCGATAAGATTAGCCGCAGAAGCTAACTGTGTAAGGAAACAAGAGATAAAAGCTGTCGGTGGAATTTGTCTCTCCCCTCAACTTACACCAGTCGGGGGATTTTTTGACCAGACTAAATGCAAAGTATATGTGTTGTTTTATTAAAAAGGCAGAGTTTTCCAAAGTGTGGAGCTCGTGCAAGGGGGTCCGCGTTGCTATCCTGCTAAAACGTAAAACATAATTGAAATTGAAGGACGAATAACAATATTTCAATTCAAAACGAAAGCACATTTATAAAGAATAAAAAAGTTCTTGTTTACGCACAAGCAGAATAGATTCTCTTATCTTTAAAAAGTCAATGTGGGAAGTAGAAATAAGTTAACCCGGTCGATCGCGATCGACGGGTTGCCTACTGCTTATAGAATAAGCATTGCTAGTTGCATTAAAAAAAAAAAAAAAACTTTGCAAGAACTTTTAAAATTTTTTCTTTGAAGAAATTGTATCATTGGAGGTTTACACTTGTAGAAATAAGACTAATGTTTCGATTATACGTCGTTTTCATTTGTACCTTGTCTTGCACGTCATTTTACTCCAGTGTCTTGAGCGACGCATAAAGGATGCTTTACTGTAATAATTTATTTACTTTCTTATGATTACATTTCGTTTATTTTATTTCGGATGTAGTTAGTGTCTTTTAAAGATAATTTCGAGATAATGGAAGCGGGGACAAAATTATACAATTCTTAACTTATATTAACAAAACTTATTAGTTAACAAAACTTATATTATTTCTAGCAAATGCTCAGCATGTCTCTTATCCATTAACAGCGGGCAGTTATATTTTGTAACTATTTCTGTTTTTAGATACTGTTATAGCAAAAAAAAAAGCACATTATTGTAAAAACGATGAATAATTTTACAAAGAAATGGTTTTGGAATTATTTTTTTAATATGATAAATAAAAAATGCTATATTATTTTCATTATAAAGTACCTCCTCTAACCAAGTTAAGAGCTCTATATTAAAAAATCGTGTTTGTTAAATTCAAAATATATTAGTTAACGATTTTATTTAATGTAAATCATTATTGATGATTTTCTACAAAGTGGTGTAGGCAATGTAATACAAAATTATTACGTTGCTGTTTATCAAGATAGAGCTCAAATTCGTCCGATTTTATTACATTTTGTTTACAAATAAAGTTTTCTCGTTAAAGAAATAATGGATGAACACATGAAGCATTAATAAACCAATGAACATTCCAAATGTTAATCTAAATAATTCCAATGCATAGAATGTTTATAACATTTCTAGGATTTCTTGATTTCAGGCAAAAATAATTGTGTCCTTGTACCAAAAAAAAAAAGTAACAACGATATAACTATACATGTAATAAAATAAGGTGTTCTTGTGTGTATTTGTGTTTGTAATGATCTTTATGAGAAAATTGTACTCAATAAAAACATGAAATTTGGTATGCGTGGGGGCAATAATTACATCGTAATAGACTAATAATGATATGGTCTTGCTGGTTTATCAAAAGCTTCAAATATTCATTGACATTGCTGTTATATATGAGCTATTTTTTAAATTATTCGTACATTTGTTGTCCCACAGGTGAAAAATATGCTAGTACTCTTAACATGCTAATTAAAATTGCTGAACATATTATTTGTTTAGGTCTTTAGGGTACAGTACGATCTAATGTAAAAAATATCCCTTTTTTATTTTAGGTTAAAGCAGGCCCGTCATTTCAAGTTTTTCCAGAGGGGGTCAAAGTTTCATCGGAAAACTACAACAACCACGCCCACTTATATGTAAATACATTGATTTCCCAAAGTCGGGGGGGGGGCAATTGACCCCCCCCCCTGACTCCCCTAAATGACGGGCCTGTGTTAAAGATAGACTTTTCATGTCTAGCAGATGAATAAAAAAGTAGCTGTTCCTCATCCGAATTTCAGAATTTAGGGTTCTTTTTTTTTTTGCTTCTTCTTTTAATATAAAAGGACTATAATTGGGACATCTCATCAAGTAAACCGCCGTTATTTTTAACTTCTGAGATTACTTTCAGTGGTATTTTTTATTTTATTTAGCCATATTTTTTAATTCTACAAAAGTATTTTGTCCCTTTTGTACAAAAGTATTTTTTATTTTATTTAGTCATACTTTTAATATCGATATCTACAAAAGTATTTTGTCCCTCATATTTTGCCAAGTCCGTTTCCAAGATATAGGTTCACGTAAAAAAAAAAGTTTACAATTTTACCAAGAGATGGCAATACATTTTCAATAAAAGCATTCACCTGTAGTCATAGGTTAAAAAGCCTTTCAGGTTAAAAAGACAAGCTTACGCAATTTATTTTAAAAGTGAGTATTTTAATTAAATTGCAAGTCCGTTACCTAATTTATTGCATCGTTTTGCTTGAACATACCTTTTCAGTTATTTTTTTAAACGATTTTACCTTATTTCTAACAGTTATGAATTATCTTGACTTGATGAGTTAGGAAGATATTTTGCTGTAAATGTGGAATCCGTCATGTTATTGGTAACGGTTTTGACCGTTCTTTATTGATTAAATATATTCCTTATATATCTAAGCGTGTGCAAGTAGATATATAGGCTAATTCGAAATATTTCCAGAGATACAGCACTGAACACAGTGGGGTATCGAGCAGATATACGAGCGCTCGGACAGTTGGTGCGCGCTCCCTTCCCTCTTTTGAATAACTATTGAACTATGTACCTGAAAAAATTCGATGATCGTTCCAAACAAAATTTTGAATTCGTAGACGCGATAGATATTTTTGTGTTTATTTGACGGAAAACTTTGAAGCCCGTTTTCTCGAGTTTTCGTTTTTACGCTTTTTCCGAACTGACGGGCGTGATTGTAGAAAAAACTAGACGACCAATGAAAACAAACCAAGGCTTGTTATCTTCAGTATTCTTTTCTTTTCTGTTTGAACTAAAAGCATTCCCGAAAAAAATCGTAACAATTATTTTCGCAAGTTGAAGTGATTTTTTTTTTTACAAAATTAATTTTTTTTTTCAAACCTGCAAAAAATTTCAAATTTCATATTTTTTGTAGTTATTTTTAGTTAATATGAAGAAAGATATATGTATGAAAATTAAAATGGTGTTTTTTTTTTTTTTTTTTTTTTTTCAAATTAAAATTACGAGCTCCATCTGTCCCGCCGATTGAAAACAGCAGTTGCACAAATGTGCATAAAAATCGGTCGCCGTGAGGATATTTTTCTCAATATTTTCCTCAAAATCTAAAATTTCGCTAGACTTGCTTTTTTTTTTTTAATCCTAAAAAAAATCCCCAAAAATTTCAGTTTATTATCCTTCTAAAGCAGGACTCGCCTTGATGGAAAGATTACACATGTCTGCAACCAAAAAACTGCATGGGATATTTTGAGTGTACTTTGTTTTTCGGTGTACTGAATTCGAAAATGACCTCCATTTTTATCCATCACGTAGTTTTTCCACAAAACGTGTGTACTGAGTATGATAATGTACCATTTTACCTCTATATAACTGAATAAATACTATATCAATTTATGATTTAAAAATGTTTATTACAAATAGTTTTTCTCATTTGCTTCTTTTGTGTTCAAAGAGAACCCACAGATATCAAAACTGAAAAAAAAAAAAGGGAGTGAGTGAGAGTGCGGGACGGATGGGGGTTGGTGCAAACGGGACTGCTACACTTACCTACAAAGCCACATTGATCAGGTTCAAATACGTTGCACTGAGTTCTTGGACTATTAAGGATTTTATAAAAATAAGGGTGATAGTAATAAGAGAGATAAGAAATGTGAGGGGATTTATAATTTTTTTTTTCGTTGGATTCGTTTATTAAAAGTACCGTAAAATGGGGTGTATAGGAATAACAGCGGGGTCAATCGGAACAAAACTTCCTGACCGTACAAAGAAATTCTTCATAAATATACTATTGGGTATTTTTCACCATTAATGTTTTTTTTTTAGAAAGGTAAGATCATATGAAGTAGGAAAAAATTACTTTTGTCAGTGTGGCAACGCTACTGGCTTACAAGGAGGGCTGCACGTGGAATGCTAGAAAACATCGCGTTTTCATAGATTGCAAAACTTCATATGTAAGTACAAACCTTTTTATATTTTAAACCTAAGAGTGGTATGTTTCAATTATGCATGTATCTGAACAACAAAATATCACATTAGAATTTACATTTTTTAAAAAATTGTGTCATAAAAATGAAGAATTTTGAAAAATGTCATAGGAAAAAAAATTACGGGGTGTATCGGAACACTTGGTTCTGTTGTTCCAATTCTGACTTATTTAAAGGAAACTGTTTAAAAAATCAAGATTCTAACCCCAATTCTTCTAGTCAAGACAAGAACAAGGATTTATTACTGTTTATCCCTTCTCGTGAGCAACTAGATCTTACCAGGAAAGTACGCGATCATGGAATAATGAATTTTTTTTCAATGAGTATATACCAATCGAAAGAGTATTGTAAAACATGTTTCTGGACGCACGCGTTTTTGCCCTCGCGCCCCCGTTATCGAAATATAAGGTCCTAAAGTCAGCTAATTTTTTTTTTTTTGAAAAATCGCCAATTTTAGCGAGTTATAATGAAACTGGAAGCTGCGGTGCGATTACACTATTTGCATCCAACGGAAAACTTGATTCCCATTTTTGGTCATCTGCAAAGCTTTTGAAAGACGGCTTTACAATAATCTTTTACTTTACCTGTGCGAGTTAAAGCAAAAAGCTGCTATCAAGCCTATGACATGGAAAGCAGAGAGCTTTTTAAAGAGGAAAAACAATTTTAAACAACACATCAAAATTAAATTGTATCATACTAGCGATTAAAGCAGGCCCCTTGTTTAAGGGGAGTTCCCTTTGTTAAGGGGCCCTTGTCAACAGGAGGGGACAACTGAACCTCCTGTTTTTTTAAATTATTTTTTAAAAGTGTTCGTACAATTCTGTAGTATGGGGGGGGGGGTATATTTAGGGTTTTTAATTGTAAAAATTGCAAATATAAATTTTTTCAAACCACTTTTCTTTTGGTGGGTCCCCTATAACTCAAAGTGAGTTCCCCTAAACATTTTTGTCAATTGCATCACTGGGTATGTAAGAATGGTCTTTCAAAAAAAAAAAAAAAAGCTCAAAATTTAATGAAAATGTGTTCAAATAAAAAAATCAAACAGGAATGAGGTGTTTTCTCTGAGATATTTCGAAAAAAAAAATGTTCGCTCGAATCGAACTTGCTCCTTCAAAAGTTATAAGTGAGGACAGGGGGAAAAATTGGAAATTCGAAATTGAATGAAATATTATTCAAATCAAAAAGTCGAATATGGGAGTGTATTGTCCTCACTGAGATCTTTCGATTAAAAAAAAAAATCGAATCGGACTATGCACTCAAAAGTTATTGCGGGGGGGGGGGGGGGGTGACCACCAAACGGATATCACCAAAGCTGACCAATAGACAGACAGGTACACAGTTTCCGCAGCTCAAAACCCAACTTTCCTATTTTAAATTGTTCTGTGTATTTAATTAGTTTTAGAGCGATTCCATACCAACTCACCGAGAAAAAAAAAGTTGGTCGCACGACCGACTCGGATTTTTTTTTTAATTTGGTACACAGATTGATGGTATAGAGGTATGAAAAAGCCCAAAAGGAAAGTTACCTGCTCCACTTATTTCCCGAGATACGGGTCCTCAAAGTTTGTCCGGACCTTCAAAATACCAAAAAATTGATGTTTTTTAATAATTTTTTCTTAAAATTTCTACTCATGCAATATGAAAGTGTTTGATATCTACGGAAACTAGCTACTCCTGGCATTCAGAAAAAAAATATGGCAATGTTTATAACGGAAAATGTTAAGGTACAGCACTCTTAGAAGTTGCCATCACAAAAATTTGATTTTCCCGATTTTGCTAAAATTGAGGAATTTATTCCAAAAAAAGGAAGACATAACCAAAGGTTTACTCACTTTCTGGTAGTGTACAGATGTTTACTATAAATGGTTACACAATGCATAACTTTGATTTCTCACTCCTTCTTGGAAATATTTTAGCTTAAAGATAAGCCATAAGGCAAAAAATGCGTTTTTGGCCATCTTGGCAGCCATTTTTCTCATAAAGGGGGAGCAGTAGAAACTTTAATTTTTTTTTAAAACAAGCCACTGATATGTTAGCTATTCACAGGAAAAGAGTTTACTTTTGGTTATTTCTCCCATTAAGAGATATCCTGCTGACAGTATATGCATGTTTTTCGCGACGACCATATGCTTTTGTTCCCCCTCTCATGGACTTAAAATTAATTAAACCAAAAAATAATGATATATTTATTAATAGCTGTATTATCTACCCAATATGTCATGAAATGTAATTTATTAAATCATTGAACAATAAATTAGATAATTGATGAAAACAAGAAATAGTATTTCTCTGATGCCTGAGCATTATGCATTCATAATTATAAAGCACTAAATACTTTCTTGAGAAATTAATTAACATAAAGGAGCTCTAAATATTTATATTATAAGCAATACCCAATCTTGTGATTGGGATACTCCTGTTTTTAATTGAAGAATTTCTTGAATATCACATGAATATCAGGAAAATAAATGAGGTCTTTTCGTTTGATGTAGGATATTTTATGACAAATTTCATTTGATGGGCTACTAACTGAGCATGGTGATAAAGAGCTATTAATTTCAGCATCGAATTCCATTTTACCTTATTAACAGTTAAATATTTACAAAATAATTAAATAAATAATTTAATATAAAGCCATGCTTGAAGAATTAAAATTAGTGCAACTAATTTATTCCCATACTGATCTTTACAAAATTGACATGCGTTGAGCACTGATAAGAACTGACAAGAAAAAGTTTACTCACTAAAATATTAGTTCACAGATACTATAAAGCATACATTCTATTTTCTACAAAATAATACTGCAACAAAGAACAAGGGTATCCTCCTGTTTATAGCCATCAATCCGGAACATCCAATCACAAGATTGGGTATTGCCTATGAGATAAATATTCGAAGATCCTTCAAGAAATTCTTTAGTACCTACCCCTTTATACCCTTGTTCTTTGTTGCAGTATTATTTTGTAGAAAATAGAATGTACGCTTTATAGTATCTGTGAACTAGTATTTTAGTGAGTAAACTTATTCCTGTCAGTTCTTATCAGTGCTCAACACATGTCAGTTTTGTAAAGATCAGCATGCATGGGAATAAATTAATTGCACTAATTTTAATTCTTTAAGCATGGCTTTATATTAAATTATTTATTTAATGATTTTGTAAATATTTAACTGTTAATAAGGTAAAATGGAATTCGATGCTGAAATTAATAGCTCTTTATCACCATGCTCAGTTAGTAGCCCATCAAATGAAATTTGTCATAAAATATCCTACATCAAACGAAAAGACCTCATTTATTTTCCTGATATTCATGTGATATTCAAGAAATTCTTCAATTAAAAACAGGAGTATCGCAATCACAAGATTGGGTATTGCTTATGATATAAATATTTAGAGCTCATGTATGTTAATTAATTTCTCAAGACAGTATTTAGTGCTTTATTAATTATGAATGCATAATGCTCAGGCATCAGAGAAATACTTTTTCTTGTTTTCATCAATTATCTAATTTATTGTTCAATGATTTAATAAATTAAATTTCATGACATATTGGGTAGATAATACAGCTAATAATAAATATATCATTATTTTTTGGTTTAATTAATTTTAAGTCCATGAGAGGGGGAGCAAAAGTATATGATCGTCGCGAAAAACATGCATATACTGTCAGCAGGATATCTCTTAATAAAAGAAATAACCAAAAGTAAACTCTTTTCCTGTGAATAGCTAACATATCAGTGGCTTGTTTAAAAAAAAATTAAAGTTTCTACTGCTCCCCCTTTATGAGAAAAATGGCTGCCAAGATGGCCAAAAACGCATTTCTTGCCTTATGGCTTATTTTTAAGCTAAAATATTTCCAAGAAGGAGTGAGAAACCCAAAAAATTTATTGCGTAGCAATTTACAGGGAGGACCTGTACATTACCAGAAAGTGAGAAAACCTTTGGTTTTGTTTGCCTTTTTTTTTTTGTAATAAATGCCTCAATTTTAGCAAAATCTGCAAAATCAAGTTTTTGTGGTGACAACTTCAAAGAGCCGTGTACCTTGGCAATTTTCATTATGAACGTTCCAGTATTTTTTTTCGGAATGCCTGGAGTAACTAGTTTCCATAGATATCTAACACTTTTATTTTGCATGAGTACGATTTTTTATAAAAAATGTTTAAATAACATCACTTTTTTAGTATTTTGACGTGGCGGACAAACTTTGAGGGCATGTATCTCAGAAAATAAGCGGAGCAGGAACCTAACAATTTGGACTTTTCCATGCCTCTATATGATCAACATGTGTGCCAAATTAAAGGAAAATCCGAGTCGGTCGTGCGACCCCCATTCGGTGAGTTGGTATGGAATCACTCTTTATTAAGTTGTGCTTTTTCTTCGCTTGAGCGGTTTTTTTTTTTTTTTTTTTTCAGTGCATCAGGCCTTCTTTCATGATTTTTTTTCACCTATTTTCTACTTTTACAGAGCTAAAACTTGTATTAACTTTAAGCTAAAACTTGTATTGATTTACAATTTTGTTAGTCTTTTCCTACCCGTTGAACCATATAGCAGAACTAGTAAAAGTTATTCTAGTGTTTTTAAACAGTACGAAATTAACATGCAATATGTTTTACATTTACGTTATAGAGACTTTTCGCTAGTGACCAATTTGTTTGAACGGCAGGGGTTTTTACAATGAATGCCGACTCTATTAGTATATTTTAAGAATGGAAATAATTATTTCCTTCTACCATTGATGTAATTTCCGACGTGAATATAATTTTGCAGCTATTGATATTTACTAATTCGTTATCTTTTAAAAATTATTTTTTCTCGATTTCAATTTAAAAAAAAAATGTTTTTGCTAAGAGTTGGCAGACAGTGAAACTTTTTGTATCGATTTTTTTTTCAATAAGAACTGATATCATAATAAATGACAATTTAATTTCTACCCCAAAGATTATTTCTTTCATTTTTTGTACATGAGCTCATATTAGCTGCTTTTCATACTTATTTAATTATCCCGAATTATTCATTTAGAAACACGTATAATAATTAATACATACAACTTAGTTCAGTAAAAAAACTTCAAATAACTAAAATTCTAAAATGTATTGTTATCAATCTTTTTTCATTATTACTTAAGTCGAGTACTTTCCTGGTTAGAATGACAGAAAGTTGCAGATTTACAAAGATTTATGCTCCAGGAGACTTCTTTTTACCTAAAATACACGGGGGAAAGTCATATAGACTTGATGTAGCGAAAGTCCAGCACACAGACAGTGATGAATAAGTGGGAATATCTTACAGGACAATCCCCAAAACCCAGAGAGCTTAAGAAACTAAAGAAAATCAGCGTTCATCCCAGAAGATGTTATGAAAAAACTTGAAGCCAAGCCACAACTGCTAGTTTTAAGGACAAGTGCATATTTGTGGACGATATGAGTGACTTCAATTTATGTTACAGCTTTGTATTTCAATTTAAAAGCATTTCTTAAAATTAATTCTAATTTTTCATAAGTTCAAAATCATTTTGAATTTTGACAAGTCATAAACGTTTAATAAATTTTTATTTGACAATAACTATCTGTTCTTATTCTCCCCCATCAATATTACTTATGTTTGTGAGACCTATTACAGGTTAAATTGAAAAAAATAAAAATTTTAACATACACTCAGACACATTGAAAATAGCGACCCAAGAAGAAATCGTCGGATTGAAATGAAATTTAATACACATAATGATACAGATGAGAGACTCACTTGATCTTAAAATCAAGACAATTAAACTAATACAGGGTGAGCAGCGACAAATACAGGGAATCTGTACAATGTCGAAACTTGGCAAATAAGTACAGCGTAATTTGATATGCAAATGATCCAAGTTTTGTGCCATGCTCATACACGCCGAAATGGTGTTTAAATCAGGAAGGGGGTTCTTAACCGGCCAACGTTACGTTGATGATATTCTTCGACCCCATGTAGGACCTTTCCTGAATGGTCTCCCAAGGGCAATTTTCCAGCAAGATAATGCTCGTCCGCACACGGCAAGAGTTGTTCAAGACTTTCTACGTAATTTTCAGACTCTTCCATGGCCGGCCCGCTCCCCCGACTTATCCCCTATAGAGCATGTGTGGGATCCGCTAAAACGTCAGATGCCATCGTGTCACCCTGTGCGTGATTTGGAGTTGGCTGTTACAAATTTGTGGGCCCATCTGCCTCAGGACAACATCAGGCGTCTAATCAACTCAATGCCAGACCGCGTGGCGGTATGTATTGCAGCTAGAGGTGGTCCAACGCGCTATTGAAGTTGCTCTGTATTTGTATCCTTGCACACCCTGTATTCGTTCAATTGTCTAGATTTTGAGATCAAGTGAATCTCTCATCTGTATCATTATGTGTATTAAATTTCATTTCAATCCAATGCTTTCTTCTTGGGGCGCTATTTTCAATGTGCCTGAGTGTATGTTCCGATTGACCCCTATCAGCGGTGTGATTCGGAACACCCCTAAATTCCTATATATATAAATAATAACTGTTCAAAATGTTTTGTCTTTGCTTGGAATATCAAAAGCAAAGCAAGACCGAAGTTTTTACTCAAAAAATCAAATGAAAAAAAAATCTTTTAACTACTTTTTTCACAATCAAAGCTAAAAAGTGTACCGATTCACCCCATTTTACGGTATTCAATTGACGTGAAATGAAGTAGTGTGTTTGTGTGTGTAGGGGGGGGGGGGGAGTCCACGGCAGATTTTTTTTTTTTTTTTTTTGTTTAAATTATAAAGTTGATGAAATATAATGGCACCTAAGTGCGCTGCTTCATTTAAAGCATCGGGAAGAGAAAGCTCCTTACAATTAAAGAAAAAGTGAAGACCATCGATATTCAGAAGAACACTGATAACGATATGATCACATTTGCATTGTGCACGGTACCACTCATCACTACCTTCAGTTTCTTTAGTTATGATCATTATTACTCTATATAATGTTCAGTAGTATTCTAGTGCTGCATTTCATTACTATTATTGCATACTATATATACAGTATTATACTTTGCGTTTATCTTTGTCATTTATCATTGATTTTGTTCCTCTTAACAGTACTTAATCTTGAATAACCTAGCTGATTTTTTTTTTAATTTGTTTTAATACAATATAAATTCAGCTCTGTATGTCGGAAATATTGGCATATACTTAAGGAATGGTTTAAAACAGTTTGAGGGCTGATTACAAGTGCATAAAATAATTGTACATGTTTATCAAAGTGATACATTAGGGTGTATCACGGAAAAAAAATTGGAAATTAAAAATTTCAAGTTGATAAAAAGTTGTCACTATATTCACATAGTTACCAAAAAAATTTATTTTGAAATTGAAAAATATTTAGGTCTGCCGGGATTACTTTGAAGTTTCAAGTTTTAAAGAAGTAAAAACAATGATTTTTTTAAAAAAATGTATAAATTATATGTAAAGCAAAAATAATTATTTAAGTTCAAAAACAGACTACTTAAGGAGTAATCTATCAATAAAAGGTGCATTGGAGCTAAAATTTAAATTTTAGGTTTCCAGAAATAGTTATGAAAAACCTCACATTTTTGCTAGTCAGTCATATTTTTAGAATATTTACCCATAGTGTATCAAGAAAAATTTCTTTTAGAAATTCAAAGTTTCAAGTTGACAAAAAGTTGTCACTATATTCACATTGTTAGGAAAAAGAAAAAATTTTGAAATTGAAAAATATTTAGGTCTACCGGGATTACCTTGAAGTTTCAAGTTTTTTAGTAAAAACGATGATTTTTTTTTTAAATGTACAAATTATGTGTAAAGCAAAATAATTATTTGAGTGGAAAAATGGGCCGCTATTTCAAAGCGCTGTACTTCAATGTTTGTACTATTAATACAATAATAAAAAATGTTCTGAAGGATGGGTAAATATTCTAAAAATATGACTGACTAGCAAAAATGGGAGATTTTTCATAACTATTTCTGGAAACCTCAAAGTTAAAAAAATTAAGCTCCAATGCCTTTTTTATTGATGGATTACTCCTTAAGTAGTCCATTTTGCACTTTAATATTTTTGCTCTACGCATAATTTATACAAATTTTTAAAAAATCATCATTTTTACTAAAAAAAACTTGAAACTTCAAGGTAATCCCTGCAGACCTAAATATTTTTCAATTTCAAAATGTATTTTTTTGGTAACCATGTGAATATAGTGGCCACTTTTTATGAACTTGAAATTTTAAATTTCCAAAAAAAAAATATTTTTTTGTGATACACCCTAATAAAAGTATTTTTTCACAACGCGAAATTTCAACTTACGCGAGCTGTTTAGGAACGTATTAAAGTCGAGACTCCCCTGTACTGCATAGATAAAGATTCTTTGTGGTTTCCCATTTAATTATTTTTCTTTCTTTAAGTTGTAGCTACCGAAATATAATTAGTTCATATGGCAATCAGGTATCCAGATTTCTAAACACTTGAACCTGTTTTTACTGCTCTGATGATTTCTCCTTCAGTTCTTTTCCGTTGTCTTTCGCCCAACAATCGCGCTGGGTCTGTGAGCTGCCATGCCGTCAATCATTGCGTACGGAAATAAGATATTCCACCCCCTATCAATGAGCCTTTAACGAAAAGCCATTGAGATATTCCGAGTCAAAGCATCTCAAGGTTCATTAACGGAACAAATAGGAAAGCATTTGGGAGAAAAGAATTGAGACAAATGATTCGCTTCGTTATTTGCATTCGAGGCCTTTCGTGCAGAAGAAAAAATCATTTGGTCGAGAGTTCTGAAATTCATTTCTTCTGACAAATGGTGTTGGCTTCGAAGAGAAAGCAAAAATTCCGATTCATAATTCACGGAGAGATTCGGTTCGCGTGGCGATCAACGTACAGAGATTAAGGCAACAAAAGAGATTTTTTGGGCTGCAAAGAAACTCGTCTCTCGTTTAGTTGCAATCAACTTTCAGTCAAATACATCATAGATTCATAATGCGGAGGAGCAGCCCGCGCCGTTCACACATAAAAATCCAAGCGTAATATGGAAAGCCAAGGTCTTGGAAAAAGGAAGCAGATCTATCATGAAAAGTAATTTCGGAAACGGAAAAAACTAAACGGAGGCCACGACTTTCTTTTCTCTTCGCTAAGTGCTTTTCTAGTAGGGGCGCTCCGCTAATGGACCTTTCGCCGATTTACAAAGCCTTCCTCCACTCTTTGCTCTTTTTTTTTGGCCACAACGATCAGCAAGTTGCTGATCTAAAGAAACTGGCCGGCCCCTTGCTGCTCGATGGAAAGGAGAATTTGTGCCTACATTTGGAATCTCCGATGGGAGGGAAGGACGATAATAATCATTTTTCTCTATTTCCCCAGATTTTTTTGGGAAGATGCGGGGCATGTGATGACAAGCCTGGGAAAGTTGGCTTCCGTTGTTTTGCCCTCATCAATTCAGACTCGGTTCATCATTAAGCCCTACCTGAGATTCGACATTTCACTCGCTCTCTGCCTTGGGAAAACCTTCCACGAGAGGATCGAACCACATCTGATGGGCGGGCAGAAAAGAAGGCAGTCTTTTTCGCAAAACGCAATTAATACGCTGGAAAGAAACTGCTGGGCCTGTCGACAGGAAATATCTGTAAGAAAGATTCTTATATCTGCCGGAATAAATAAACAAAAAAGTTAATAGGATTCCATGTGGGGTAAGAATTAAACGCATTTACTTAGTTTTCCCGGTGAACGATAATTAAGGCATGAGTAATCACAGTCTTTTGAAAATGCTAATTTTTAAGAAGAGATGCTCTTTGGATTAGCATTAACTTGACAATGAATGAGACAAGCTTGCTTTGAATATTTTGGGTGGAAAACAGGAGCAAGTAATTCCTTGTAGAAATATTTGTGTGCTCTGGAATATCATATATGTTCTTAATTATTCAGATTTTTCTTCGCATGCTAATTGAGATATAAATAACTGTGCACGTAACTTTTCAACTTTTAAAAGTTTCTCTGTTGATCGCTATTATTTGATGAAACATGCGGCAAGTATTATTAGAATAGGAATTTGAAGGAATTTGACTATTCAAGCTTGCCGAAAGTATTAAGACCTAGGTAGCACAAATAACCTTTAAACGTTTTATAAACGTTTTCAAGCGGTTGTTACAACGTTAATAACCATTTTACAATCTTTAAAAAACGAAGTGTGCTACTTGGGGAGGAATTGCTTGCAATTTTCTCGGAAAAATAGTTTGTTTTAATTTTTTCTTTGAAAAAATGCAAAAAGTAAGCCAAAAGAAAAAAAATAAATTACATAATATTCAACTGATTTCTTACAATTTAAAATACTTTTAAAAAGAGAAAGGAAAGACGAGAAGAGAAGCGGATGACATTCGTTACGTCATTTTTGTCAGTCTCCCAATGTACATGGTATTAAATGCTATTTGACAAAAATGTCGAAATCATGCCAGGTGAAGAAAGAAACTTAGGATTCATACTGAATGATGAAATTGATGGCCGATAATTTAGGAGCTGGGGGGGGGGGGCAGCGCCCTTGAAAAATCACAGGTTGTAGCAACTTTTCCTTTTTCTTTTAGTAACATTGAAAACAAAGTCTAAAAATCTAAGGAACTCAACAAAGTTACCTAAAACGAACACATTAAAATCTTTGATGACATCGGGACAGAATATCAGTTTTGGGAGAAATGGTTTTAAAACGAAAATTAAATTTATGATATTCATTAGAAAATTTCAGATGAATTAATACAGGCATATGTATGCAAATTAAAAAAAATGAAGTTAGTAATTCCAAACGTCTAGTTAGATTGTTTAACATTTAACATTGAAATTCTTTATACTTCCCGCGTCTGACCGGTCTGACGCTGCGGGAACTGTTTCAATCACATTTACTGTAACGCACCCATTACAGAGAATTTCGATTCGGGAAAAAAACATGCTGACACATTAAAATATACCATTCTACGCACTTAAAAATAGTTTAAAATTAGAAGGGTTATTCCATGCTGAATAATCTACTGAAACCAAATTTATTGTTGTATTTCTGCAACAAGATAAAAAATAGCTGAGAACTTAGAACATTAAAAGAATTTAATTGCTGGTTGTATTTTTAAAACAGCTGTTACTTTTGTTGTATTTAAGTCATTGCATCACATTTCTCGCAAACAGTTTGAAAGAATTCTTCCCGTTTCGGTAATTTACGATAGATTCTTTCGTCAATCAAATTTAGATCAGTCCCCAATTTCATATTAGAGCACTGGTGGGGAGAAATAAGTTATTTACTTTCTTCAATTCCTTTTATTAACTTTTTTTACTTTTATTTCTTTCTTTCTTTCATTTATGCATTACTTTTATACCTAGTGATAGTTTTGAAAAGGATTTCTGAAATTTCAAGGCATAAATCAGACGAATTCAGCAACTTTTCATTTCCTTTCTCTTTTTCTACATACAAATGTTAGTATAATAGTGAAGCATTTGCCATTATTATAGGGATTATTAAAAATATGTACTTGCGATCTGTTGCTCCTTAGATATTTTCAGAGTTTAATATCAGAGAAGAAATTCGCAGTTGTTGCATTAATGCAACGAACATAAAACTACAAATTTTATATGGGTGTTCTAACTTCCTGTAAAAAAAAAGTATTTTGTTGCAAAAAATGTAATCTTATACATTCATGAAAAATCTATTTCTGAATGGCTCGGATCTGTTCAACATTGCAGCAGTCATAGCATTTTGAATATTATTTATTATTTTTTTCTTTTTTGGTCTTTTAAGGAGAAACATTTTCAATTTGTTCCAGTTATAATGCATATTTTGAAGAAAATTAAACGCTTAATTCATCAAAATATAAAAAATAAGCAAATAAATAAATAATAATAATATGGAGGGGGTGGGATCGCGTTTTTTTTTCGGTTGAGTATTTTTATCCATTTCTTTGACTTTTGTTTGGGGGTGGAGGATTTTTACTTCGTTCGAATTGTTTTTTTTTTTTTGTTTTTTTTTTTTGGGGGGGGGGGGTGAGAGTTTCATTTTATTCTAATAAGTCAGAATGCATTTTTTCATTATTTTTTTAGTAATACGCTCTTTTTCTAGCGTATAGTTAGGGAAAATAATTATGTTATGTTTTTCAGCAGTTTTGACCATCAAGAAAGGCGATTTAGCTTAATTAGGAACACGGAGTCCTAATGGGGCCAATTCTAGAAAAACGTCAAGAAAATAATACTATCACACAAACATAAATTGAAAAATTATTTATTGTCATGTCAATATAATAACTTATTAAACAACTTTCGATAAACTCAAAAGCATTATCAATAGTTCCATATTTACTTCAATCACTACGCCAAAGAAATCTTTCAAATATTAATATAGAAATAAGTCAGGGCACTTTCTTAGTTACTCCAGATATCTAAGAGGTACCAGAACTGCGACTGAAATATAGTTGCGATTTATAGCTGCTGGATTATGGTTGCGATTTTTAAAACTCAATCACAGGTATGATTGCATTTATGAAAAATCAATTTGCTTTATTTGAGTAGTTACTAGTTGCATTTGCATGTAACTGCATTTAGAATATTTTTATGATTGTTTAATAACATAAATTTAGCATAAACCTATATTTCTAGTAAATCTATGTGTAATGTAAACCTAATGCATTACTGACCTAATGCATTGAACTCATTATCAATCAATTTTTGCATAATTTTAACAATATTTACTACGACAATAACACGCAAGAGGTGTTTTAAGTAACTATCAAAACTGCTAATAATTAAAAGCAGCATGTTTAAGTGTGGAGAAGACTTTAAAAACATTGTATGATGAAAATTACTGTAACAATTATTTTATTATGATTAAGATTATGATCATTACAAAGCAATTAAATTTACTTTGGCATTTATTCGGTTGTAATTAAAACTGTATTTCGAAAGAGTCGATCATAGTTATAATTTGTCCTTCGAAAAATGTTGACATATCAACATAAAAGTTTACTTCGGTACTCCTTTCTCCTCCCATCAATATTTTTTTTACATAGGAGAGAGGGGGGCACATGTGAACAAAAATGGCATTTTGCATATTTTTCATTATTAATTTGAGATATAAAAGAAACAAGTGCTATACGTGATAAATCAAACATTTGCTAATATTTTCATGCAATTACCTATCTTTTTCAACAGTGAATTCCAACCAAAAAAATAAGTCAAAAATATGTTAAATTTTGTTCACATCTGCCCCAGTAGGGGGGCAGTTGTAAACACACCTGGGGCACAGGTAAACACGGATACATAAATGGAAATAAAATACACTTACGCATATTTTTAAGTATACTGCTTATTACACATTAACAAACACTAACAATGAAAATATCAAGGTATTTATTCAACGTGGTTAATTGACTCCATTCAACGAACATTGTAGCCTTCAAGTTTTACAGAAAAAAAACAGAAGATGCAGCTCGACATGTGCCACCTAAAACTGATGGTGGTGGTAATTTTAGCACATCATCAGAGTGTTTACCATCGATGTATTTTTTTTTGGAAACATAAAAGTTTCATTCATAATGAATTTTTGTCTTTTTGGTAGTGAATTCTACGAGGACAAAATCATTCACAGCTAAATTTTCTGGTGCAAATTTGACTTCAGCACGAATTTCTTAATAGTTGCGGTCTTCAAAACTAATGTCGGACTAAGCGTCACTTACTGTAACTCTTAACTGTTCTTTTTTTAACAGTTTAGCAAATTTAACTTTTTTTATTTGCAACTCTTTAAGATTTTAATTAAATATTGTGCATTAAAACTTTTAATTATTCAATATTTCTTAATTAGACTGTTCAATACATAAAAAATCAACAATTTTTGAAATTGAAGAAACTATATACCATATTGGGGCACAGATGAACTGTTCACATCTGCCCCAACATAATGTGTTCACATGTGCCCCTTATCTCAACTTAGGCCAAATTTGATTAAATTTTTTTTTTTTCAATTAAAAAAAAAGTGCATGAAAACTTTCCTTATTAATGCCACTTTAAGACGAATAAAGTTTAATCACAAAAAAAGTATTTTGGATGTGTTTTTACTCGGAGAACTGGAACATAAAAGTATATTGGCACCTTCCAAAACATAAGATCTACTAACTAAAAAACAAATGGTTTAGATCTTTGAAATTTCAGGCAGGATATAGTACTTGTGTCATCATCTACATAAAATTTCTTTAGATTTTTCTCTCCATGTTAATTGGGCAAAACAGCATTTGTTCACATGTGCCCCTGTTTACATATGCCCCCCCCCCTCTCCCCTATGCTTTAATCTACAAGACTGCACAAGAATTTTAAGTAAAAATTGAATAACTGCCATAGTGGACAGTTAAAAATAATACTCACGATTATGATCACATAAGAAAGGCTGGCGGAGTCAGGGGCAAAATGAATGGCTCCGATTTCGGCAATTTCTGAGCCTTAGACTTCTTTACCCCTAAATACGTCCGACTTCGACTCCGCAAACCGGGCAAAGTTGTGTACTCGGAGTTAAAATGACCGATTCCGGCTCATAGAATTTGAAAGATTTTGACTCTGAACTCCGATTTGACTCCAAAATCAGTTCGGCTCTTACTCTGATTGGCAAAGCTGTGTACTCGGAGTTAAAATGACCGACTCCGGCTCCTAGAATTTGAAAGATTTTGACTCTTTACTCCAAAATCAGTCTGGCTCTGACTCTGCGGCCCTGTACCACAAAAGTAGGATTTTATGATTACGTTTTGAAATATTGAAGATAAAAAGCGACAAAGGATATTGTTTACATTTGAATATAGTCAATAGCCATTGACTATAATCTGATCAAGAACGAATATTTGGTGCTTGAAATATTATACCAAGCATAATTTGTACATTATCTGGATACTCTTCAGAGAATTTGAAACTTGGAAATGTTCCCGCAACGGACATGATGTTAATGAGTATCACATAGAAGCAGCTAAGTGTTATAAAACTAAATATCCAATCGCATTCTCCGTCTAAAGAAGCAATTAAGTTTCTCAAGCTGTAAAACTATTCGGGACCACAAAAAAGTCGACTCATAATTGGCCCTCGTTAAATCTTTAGCGTCATGCTCAGTTGTGGTAGCTTTTCGGGACCGCTAATTGGTAAAAAAGTTTTTCAGACCGACCAATAAATATCGTTGCAGAAGGGCGTTCACTGTGGGAGGTCCAATTCGTTAATTTTTTTCTCATTTTAACGAAACGCTTCCGTGACGACATCTCATTTATTCAATCCTCATTAAAGTACATTTGTCGCTGTGAACATACCGCGCACTCCTAGCTTCTGGGACTCTCTCTTTTTTAATGTTCCTACTTTATTCGTCATCGTCAGAGGGAATAAAATTTTATTGGCTGATTACCAATCAAATGAAGAAATTTAGTAGCGATATTTGCTACCACTTTTCTTTGATGTGTGAGTACATGCTTTTAGCATTTTTCCCCCCTCTCGCAAAAGATTCGTTTATGTGCCGTCATTAATTTTGTAGGAAGGTCACTGAATTTATTAATCGTCATTTATGTAATGTCTGTGCTTGAAGCATTTTTCCTCCTAGAGTTGTGTGATTATTTTTTGCTTTCTTGGAAATTTGTGCATTGCCTTTTTTGTTTGTTTTGGCTATATTTCTGATGAACTAAAATTGGGATTCAGATTAAAGTAAAAGTACGCCCTTTCTGAAATTGATTGATGTAGAAACGGTTTTGTCTATTCATTATAACATAAAAAATAAGTAAATAATTGCACAATATAATTAATCAGAATATGTCCGCATTCGTTTTCCGGTAGCTTTTTAGTGGAATTTAGAATTGAATTTGCTAATGCCTTGTCTAAATTGTGGAAGCCTGGAACAGTGGGGGGTACATCGGGAAAGTTGAGAAGATTGAGGATAAGATAGTAGCTGCTTTGCACGCCGCTGAATTTTTGACTTCTCTGATTCTTTCCACAAAAAACAGTTGCTCAATTGGTGATCTCACGATTAAGAATACAACTTCGCAGAGGTTGTTAATGGTATCTTGTTCAAACTACGTTAGTTCGTTCGGCACTCTGCATTTTCGAATGAGTACTGACTTTTGATTGATTATTTACAATTGATTATTTATTAACAGGTGGTGCAAACATTTCAACTTAACACACTTTACAGTTTTTTTTTTTTTTTGTAATAAACAGCTCTCTCAAAAGTTTAATGGTTGTTTCTTGTGCTAAGCATACGTGATACCTTTGTAATTATGATCATTTTCCTATTTCGCACTTCCTTAAAGTTTCTCTCAATTTGCCGGAATTCTGCATAGCTGTGCGATTTTCGTCAACAGTTGTCTAAAACGTGGAAAAAAAATCTGCATAGAAAAAACTTGAGATATTAACTGAAATGTAAACACTAAGCTGAAAAGACTAAAAACCTTAATGAGAAGACATTATTTTCATTGATACATATAAGTCAGCATCTTTTAGTTAAAAATTTCAGAAAACAAAGCAACTGTTTAGAATCATTTGCTACTTCTTAAATAGTTGCATAAAGTCACTTTAATCATTTTCGCAACACAACGTAGTTCTTAAAATTCATGTTCCCTCCTTAGTTTTGAAGGAGAGCTTAAATGTCCGCACATAACTTGCATTTTCGTTTCTCCCTTTTCTAGTTAACTACTTAACCTATTGTATTTTAATCGCTATTTATAATTTGATGATGTTTGCAATACATATAAAGTGCCTTCTTCCATTGTAATGCGTCGGAAGTCGGATCTAGTCTTTTTTGTGACAAACGTGATATGAATACAAAACATTTGGATTTAAGTTACATGTACGGTGGAGGAGGAAATGATGACGTCATAAGATACAAAAACAGCATCCGTTGAGTTCAGAATCATACAGTAAAACTTTTTGAAAATACATGTCAGCATGGATGTTAACTTTAAACGTCAGATAGAATAATTACTGGATAGAAAATAAAAGATATGAATAAGTAACAATAAGAATTTCATGCCACAATTTCTCTCTCTCTCTCTCTCTCTCTCTCTCTCTCTGTCCCTTTACAATATTCTGACAAAATTGAGTGACTTTTTACTACCCCCCACCCCCCATCTCTCTCTATCCAAAAAAAAAAAAATCAAAGTGGAGACAGTCAGATTGGAGTCTGATTTTATTTATTAAGTTGAATTGTGAGAGTTATCTCGATTCCACGTGTGAATAATTTATCTTTTTTCTTTTGCTACGCATAAAAAATGCATCGAATATTGATTTTTAAGGGACATTAATCGATAGTTAATTTTGATATGGGACGAACCCATGTCTGTATTGGCTTAGTTTTTTTTTTTTTTTTTTTATTTTGCTATAATATTAGACGAGATTGAAACAACTGTATGAATAGTTCTGCTTATCAAAACTCAGTTTTTATTCTGATGATAAAACTGTTTATATGACAAAACAGAAATTAAATAATAAAAATTCAAATAATAGAACTAAATTTATCGATCTTATTCTTTACAGCAGTTTGTTAAAGAGGTGCGGCGCAACGTTGCTTGATAATTCTGAAAGAAATAGCAATAAACGAATTAAGTTATACATTTGTATATTTTAATGCGAGAGAGAGGGGGGGAGGGAAAGAGAAAGATAATTAAGTTCAAATCAACACTCGTTAAATAGTTAGTATGCGTGAAAATTTCACCTTATAAAAACTTAAATGACTCGGAGCAAGTCTTCTCGGTTTCCATTCCGTCATTTTTGATAATGATTGCAATTAAAAAGTTTCTAAAAGTCAGTTTTCAACAACACCACGTATAATAAGATTTCTGAAAACCTTTCCTTGATTTTATTAAATTTTCCGTGTTTTTCTGGTCTCTTTATTTTAAGGCTCAAAATCTGCCCATAGATATCAAAGCTAAGCATTAAATGCGAGAGCATAACTGAATTTACTTTGAAAAATTACCGTAAAATGGGGTGTATAGGAACAGCGGGGTTAATCGGAACAAAACTTCCCGACCGTACAAAGAAATTCTTCATAAATATACTATTGGGTATATTTCACCATGAATTTTTTTTTTTTTTAGAAAGGTAAGATTATAGGAAGTAGGAAAAAATTACTTTTGTCAATCTGGCAACGCTACTGGCTTCTAAGGATAGCTGCACGTGGAATGCTACAAAACATCACATTTTCATAGACTGCAAAACTTCATATGCATGAACAAACCTTCTTATATTTAAAAACTAAAGAGTGGTATGTTTCAATTATACATGTATCTGAACAACAGAATACCACATTAGAATTTACATTTTTTATAAATTGTGTCATAAAAATGAAGAATTCTGAAAAATGCCATAGGAAAAAAATTTGCGGGGTGAATCGGAACACTTAGTTCTGTTGTTCCAATTCAAACTTATTTGAAGGAAACTGTTTGAAAAATCAAGATTCTAACCCCAATTCTTCTAATCAAGACAAGGACAAGGATTTATTACTGTTTATCCCTTCTCGTGAGCAACTAGATCTTAGAATGACAAAAAGTTGCAGATTTCAAAAGATTTTTTCTCCAGGAGACTTTTTTTTACTTAAAATACAAGGGGGAAAGTCACATAGACTTTATGTAGTAAAAGTCCAGCACACAGACAGTGATGAATAAGCGAAAAAATCTTTCAGGACAATCCCCGAAACCCAGAGATTTCAAGAAACTAAAGAAAAGGCAGAGTTTATCCCAGGAGATGTTATGAAAAAACTTAAGCCAAGTCACAATTGCTAGTTTTAAGGACAAGTACATATTTGTGGACGACATGAGTGACTTCCATTCATGTTAAATCTTTGTATTTCAATTCAAAAGCATTTCTTAAAATTACTTTTCATTTTTCATAAGTTCAAAATTATTTTGAATTTTGACAAATTATAAACGTTTACTGGTATTGAAATTATACATTTATTTGACAGTAATTATCTGTTCTTATTCTCCCCCATCAATATTACTCATGTTTGTGAGACCTATTACAGGTTAAATTGAAAAAAATAAAAATTTTAACATGTGTTCCGATTGACCCCTATCAGCGGGGGGATTCGGAACACCCATAATTTCCTATATATTTTAATAATTATTGTTCAAAATGTTTTGTCTTTGCTTGGAATATCAAAAGTAAACCAAGACCGAAGTTTTTACCCAAAAAACCAAATTAGAAAAAAATCTTTTAACTGCTTTTTTTTACAATCAAAGCTGAAAAGTGTTCCGATTCACCCCATTTTACGGTACTTCAATAGTTTATTCATTCCGCTCAGATTTGTTTCAATTAAATATAAAAATTTTAGTGTTGGGATTAATCATTGGATGATTTTTTAAAACGAAATCGAAAAATTTATTTAATATTAAATGACGAAGGACGTGTTTAATTTAAATTCCGTGCCATTATGAGACTCAATATTTCAAATTTTTGAAAATGTTTGTATTAAAATGTTCAATCAGTATCTTAACGGTAATAATTCAATCTGATAATTCGATCAGTATGTCATTAATGTAAAAGTTCAACCAGTATCATAATATTTAAAATATCTTCTTTGAAACTGTCTGTAGAACTATATCTCTCAAAATGTTTTATATTCAGAACGAACATCATCGATTTATTGGCACCAATTTTCGTTAGTATAGAGACTAATTTAATCAAAATTCCACAATCCAACAACAAAAGTAAGAACGCGGTTTTGTTACCAATTTAGACGGCAAAAATACTGTTGTCAAATGTCAACACTTGCTAATAGGTTGCATCAGGAAATTGAATCATGCTTACTAAAGTTAGCTGAACTTTTGGAAAAACTTCATTGCCAAGCATTACTTTTATGTCTTATCAATGGTTGTTCTCGCTTGCCTTAAACTCTTTAAACAGAATGAATTAACTTCAAGCATCTGAATAATGTTGAAACATTTACATGTAAAATTCCTTATATTTCACTGAAGTTTTGTGATATGTAACTGAATTTATGTACTCTGATATGGGGCATTCCACAAAATATAGTGGTGTCTTTTCTCGGTATCTAACAACTACAATGCAAAAAATGTACTGTTGTTTTTACAGTATTATTCTGGCAGCCGAGGTTCCAATTTAGAACTATAAAATGCACAGTAATAAACTGTAAAACCAGTAATTTTAGTTTCTTACTGTAAAGTTGGCAATTTTATAGTTTATTGCCGTAAAATTTAGCTGTATTATACTGTAAAAACAGCAGTATAATACTGGCAGCAGACGTTCCAGTTTAAAACTAAAATGCACGGTAATAAACCATTAAATTAGCAATGTTACAGTTTGTTACTGTAATATTAGCAATTTTTACAGTATATTACTATAAAATTAGCTGTATTATACTGTAAAAACAACATTTATTTTTACAGTGTAAGTTTTCCCCCAAATAAACTCCAAAAAGAAAAGTCATTTACTTACATTTTTTATCTGTGCCAGATTCTAAGAAATGCTATCATAATAAAGTTTTTTGGATAAATATGCTTAGCAAATTTATTCCTTGAAATTGAAATACCAAACAAATGAAAATAGCGCAAATAAAAGCAAAAGAGCTCTGTACTTGCCAACAATGATGCCGAAGACCTGAATCAAAGCTCCGTGTGGGAAATCAGCATTTGATGCTGAAGACTTCATTATCTAAATTCACTCATTTTAAATGCTGAAAAACATCAAGTGACGATTAATTTAAAAAGAGAGAGAGAGAAAAGAAAATAATACTTTACCAGTTGATAAACTTCTTGCTTTGAAAAGGGAGCAGTCCTTATCGCTGATATATATTTGGAGAAAGTATCTAAGTAATAGAGGGAGGGGGGAGATTGAAAATGATGTGAATTTGACGTATCAGTTTCCTCGTTTTCATCGTAACTCAGTTGCATGAAAGAAAGTAGAGGAAACTCGAGGGAACAAGAATCAAGTTTGTCAGCCAAATTATTTTTCAAAACAAGCAAACATACATTTCCTTCAAAAATAAAGCAGTCTATTATAGATTAATAATCTGCACCCCTCTCCCCCCTCCCCTCTTATCTTCAGAGAGACAGAATTTGCGGAAATTTACAATTGAATTGAATGTTTAGTATTTTCAATAAACTAACTAAATAGTTTACATTACTTTAGCTTGCTTCCAAATCCTAAATTTATTTAATTTAAATTAGAGATGGCGCGAAGCAGGTTTTTGCCGAAGAGCCGAATACCGAAGCTTCGGCCAACTAATAACCGAAGCTACTGCCGAAGCTTCGGCTGCTGCACGTATTGAAGTTTAGCATTGAACGTGTAATAAATACATGCAGTATGGTACTATACTCCATATGTTTCAATACCCTTAGGGTCCTGCTCCACATCAGCGGAAAACGCGAGCGTAAAGCAGAAACGTAAAATGGATCAAATGGTATTCCTATGGAAAGTACCCGGATTTTCGGTTTCTGCCTTCGGTTTCGGTCGCGTTTTCTGCTGATGTGGAGCAGGGCCCTTACTGTTACACAACAGTTTCTGCGTAATGTCTTAGTTTTAAATTAATTTCACTAATTAAAGTTTTTTTTTGTACTTGTAGTATAGGAAAGTAGACATTTCTATTTTCTTTTAATGAAATAAATAGAACGAGCATTATTACAAATATAAAAAGCATGTTCTGCAGCTAAGTTGGTGTTGATAATAAAACCAACTGATATTATTAAATATTATATTACTAGAAATTAGCTGCTATTTGCATTTTATCAGCATTAATATAAGAGCTGGCGTGAAGCGCAGATTTGACCAAGTGCCGAATATCGCAGCTTCCGCCAACTAATGACCGAAGTTTCGGCTGGTGCATGCATTGAAGTTTTAACATTGAATACATTAATAAATGCATACAATATGGTATTATTCTCCATATGTTTTAATATTCCTAGTGTTACACTACACATACTTTTTAGTTTACTGTCTCATTTTTAAACTAATTTCACTAGTTAAAGTATTTATTTGTTTTGGTAGTATTAGAAAAGAAGACCCCTAGCAGCATCATCTCATCGGCCGATGATCGGCCATTCATCGAAACCCGATGAAATTCTCATCGGCCGATGATCCAATATGTCTCATCGGCCAAGCAGAATCCGAGCAGCAAAATCCGATGAGAATACAATGAGATTTGGATTACGAGCAGAACAGTCCCGTGCCGAGGAATTACATCGAGAAACTTGATCGGAAGGATATCGTTTTCCGATTAAAAGTAGCTCATCGAAAACCGTGCTCGGATACTGATCGGAATGATGTCATCGTGCGTTACAGGATCAGTTTACGGGGAGTTTGTTGATCGGCCGAGCAAAATCCGATGAGTTGATGCTACTTGGGACAGTTCTAATTTTGTTAATTGTTTATAGGAGTCTGAATTATTATTTGAAATTTGAAAAACATGTTCTACAGCTAAGCTGATGTTTATAATAAAACTAATAGATATGGTCAAATATTAAATCACAGAATGATTGAACTAGAAATAAGCTGCTATTTACATTATATCGTAATGTTGTATGTGTAACAGATATCTAAATATTCTTAAAAGTTTTGAGGTTGAATTGTTACTCATGCATACTCATGCACAGGCATTCTTCTTTACTTATCAATCAGTATTTATATTTTAAAGAAAATATTTAATACGTTAGTTTGGGAAATGTTTACTTCAATAATAATAATAATAATAATAATAATAATAATAATAATAATAATAATAATAATAATAATAATAATAATAATAATAATGATAATAATAAATTGAAAATAAGCTTTTTCCTTTAAGTAATGAAATCGAAACTTAATATCTTTCATCAAACGTGGATGTGCAACGGATAGGAACCGTCTTCATATTTGGCTTAGTAAAAAATAAATAAATATTCAACTTCAATATGCTTTTGTTAATTCGCAGGATTTTTTACAATCCTTGACTATTATTAATAATATTCATCAATGTCTAGAAAATGGGTTTAAATTTTGTCAGCTAATTAATAAATTGAAGAAAACTGAAGTTTCATACCAAAAAATTCATTGAATAAAATATGACTTTAAAAAAACTCCTGGCCTGGTAAAAGTTAAAAATTGTCATTTTTAATTCAAAGTGCTAGAAATGTGTACGAAACTCACGGGTCCCTAGCTTTATTTTAAAGCAACTAAAGTTGTTCATATAATTTTTAACTAAATGTAATTTAATTTGATTTATTTATATTTCATAAGAGTTTTCATGTTAAACATAATACACTGTTAGCTATTGAACAGTTTCTGATTCCAACGGCTCAATCGGTTTATCTTTACTAATAATATAATTTTCTTTTATGTTTTATTATATTTTATACAGAATAGTGTATAACTTAAAAGATAATATGTTATGGAATTTTTGTTGTAAAATTAAAATTGGCAACATAAACTATTATAGGCCGAAGCAGCCGAAGCGGCCGAATCAAACCCCATGCTTCGGTTAGCCCGAAGCTTCGGCCCGTCTCTCATTTAAATGTATTAATTAATCTTCATTTCGTTCTCTCTTATTTTTCATCCAGCGCAGTGAATCGCATTTTTGTACTTGTCTCTCTGATAAAAATCTAGTCGAGGACAAATGAATCTAACTCAAAATAGTGAAATGTTTTTTACATAATTCCTGCGTTTAAGTACTGTAGTTTTCTTCGTAAACTTCAAATAATTTGCTAGCGAAAAGTAAAAATTTTGAAGTTGATTTTAATTTGATGCGTGGAGAAATACAGTGTTGCTTGCATTTAATTCACTCTCTTACACTCATTAACTAAAGCATTGTCCCTTTTTGATGAGTAGATCTTGAAGAAAATTAAACATATTTAAAATATTAAAGTACATTACGATAATATGTTACGTAAATATATTCAATAAACTCAACATTCAGGTTAAAAGTAGTTTTCCTAGGTTTCAGGTCAGACTTGAGACAGATTCTGAAGTTTTACAGTACACTGCAAAATAAACTTGCTTTTACAGTAATACTGGAGGCATTAAAACTGTAAAATGCACAGTAATAAACTGTAAAATTAGCAATTTTACTGTAAAAACAACATTTTACTTTTGCAGTGTATATAATTCGTACTTCCCCGTTTCATTAACCTTGACACGAAATCTATTTTTCCCTCCAAAAAAGGCTTTTTTGAAGAAAAGGGAAGTTGAATGGTAAAATGATTTTACCTGAAAACATACTTTTTTATCAACAGAGTAGAAAAATGCAAATCTTTTCGAATAAAAATGAAACACAAAACCTAAAACTTCACCGGAAGTAATGAAATATTGGATTTCGGAGGCAGTATATTTATTCCAATTTTAAAGAAAAAGTAGAACGAAATAAAACTTCAAAATAAGAAAACAAAAAAACTTATGCAGCTCATTTCTTTTTAAAATTTATGATTACGTTAGTCAAAAAAACCTCCTTTTCGAACTTTACCACGGAAATATTTAACAAGTTTAATACAGAATGCGTAAAGGGATCATTCGTGTCTCTTAGTAAAAGAAAGATGAAAAATTTAGAACGAGGTAATAAAGCATTTAAGCTAAGAAACTTTAAAAATTTTGTTTTCCAAAAAGGAAAACGATGTTGCATAGAAAATATGAAAGCTATATTCATATATAGGTTGAGTTAGAAGGAGTAATCCTGCTGTAAGCGGAGTGATAGCAAGTAATTATATAACCATTACATTTTTACCCTTGATAAAATTTCAGTTTTGATTTAAATAGACGTTCTGTATTATTTCTTTTTTGTTTATTTGTTTCTTTTTTTTCCTAAAACGGGGCACACCCATGTCTGTTGCGGCTTCGGTACTTTATTTTCTTGTTAAATTCTACGTGATTGAAACAATGGTATGAATAATACGCATTTTTCCGTTTATCAAAACTAAGTGATTATCGAGTCCCTGGTGTATAGAAGCGTAGCTTCTACATAGGGACTCTAAATGATTATAGCGATAATAATATACTTGTTTGACGAAATCTCACAGGAAATAAATAATGAAAATTTTAATAAAACTAAATAAATTGAAATGAACAATGCAACGAGTATACAAAAGGATGAGAAAATTAAGAGATGAAACGCAAACATAATATAGGACAGGAGCGTAGGGTACTCGTGTGGTTATGAATACTATGCTGAGAAATTTCTACTTGCTGGAAGCACTTCGAAGAATCGTCAATTATGTTTTAGTGTTGTATTCGAATACAACCCGTCATTACCAGTTTATTGCACTATTCAATTTGCAAGGAGAGTTCACTTTCTTTACTTTTCTTTGAGTTTATTTATTTATTTATTTATTTTTGAAAATCCAAGATTTTGTGATTATATGCTTGTATTATCGTCATTTTTGTTTTTAGCATAGTTTTTATTTTCCTATTTTTTCACTTTATTTATAATTCATTTTCTATTCATTCTTTTTTTAATTTTGACAATAAGTGTCAACTCATTCATTTGTGTTAGATTATTGGGGAAGAGAGATTTCTTTCGGGAATGAATTTGTTTGTATGTTATTATATTATATGACTTTAAACGCTTAGATACGGTACTACTTTTACATTATTGCTGTTTAAATTATATCTAACCTAGTCCTCCACTCTCCAAATTATTATTTTCTATGGAAGAAAAAAACTTACTTTCACAGAATGTAAGCGAATAAGATATCTGACACACATAAGGCGGATTTTGGTTTTAAAATTTTTTATGTTTTGAAAATAGGTTTGAGACTTAGTCTGATGGAAAAATTAACTTGTCTTAGTGCTAATGACCTAAATGTAAAGCAGCCATATTGTGCCCATTCAAGTCGTATTGGTCAACAAAGGAATAATGTTCATACAACCTACAGGGAAGTCTGCAGGGAATCTTAGATCGATGTAGCAAAAAAACAGACTAGCCCCCTATTCTCCCCTGAGTCTGATCAAGACAAAATTGCATGAAATAATCGGTATCAATGGGACAAACCTACTAATAGGAGATAAACTTTTCACTCCATTGCGGGGTCAAGTCAAAAGGTCGGTGCGATTTTTTACCCCGTGCGGTTCTTTACCCCCACCTACCCTATGTTTCGCTACTGTTGCAATTTTTTGCGCTCTATTTGTGTCGAGCTTATTTGTTTATTTTCAGTACACAAGTACTGTTTCATTCTGGCATGTATATATTTTCTGCATTGTTTGATTACTCATACCAACTAAATTCCACTTCGTAGTAAGAAACTTGCTGTAAAGAAGGCTATTTTTGACGTTCGGAACATTGATTGACCGACAGCCGAACATTGACACACAACAGCTCTGGTTCAGTGATTACGTGCATATAACTCTATAGAAAGAAAAAACAGCAATCATCCCTAGTGCTATAATAAACCTCCTAAAGAAAAAGTTCTTGGAAGCATTCAATGTACTGTCCTGCACTTTAAAAAACAGATGTTGTTTTTACAGTACAATACAGCTAATTTTACAGTAGTAAACTGTAAAATTGCTAGTTTTCTGTAATAAACTGTAAAATTGCTAATTTCAGTTTATTACAGTGCATTTTACAGTTTTGCACTGAAACCTCTGCTGCCAGTATTATGCTGCTGTTTTTACAGTATAATACAGCGAATTTTATGGCAAAATTGCTAATTTTACAGTAACAAACTGTAAAATAACTAGTTTTACATTTTATTACTGTACTTTTACTGTTTTAAACTGGAACCTCTGCTGCCAGTATTATACTGTACAAACAACAGTTTTTTTTTTGCAATGTGGTATCCGAAATTCCTACCAGGGAAACTGAAACTATACAATGCAAAAAAGGCGCATTTTTCCACACATTCATTGTCACCCCCACCCTCTTATGTTTTTTTTTTTTTTTTTTTTTTTTTTTTTTTTTTTAAGATACCCTTTCCAGGAAAACGGAGCAAATTGCCTTGTGCTTTCATTATGCAATCACAAGAAATGAGAAGAATCAGGAGTACAATTCTTTTCCAACATAACGAAAATAAAAATTAACACTTCTATGGTGTTTTATATTTACCCTTTTCGTCGGAAGAAAGAAGTCTGCTTACAATATGCTGCCACAGTCCTTAAGTACAATTCGCTATTGTTCGTGCACTACTGAGGCTTCAGACCAACCGAAATGAGGGACATTAGAGATATTTTTCATTCTTCAATCCTTTCGGAAAGGAGCTTCAATTAGTTATTATCTCCGCAGATTCACCACCAGTTCTCGACCAACAGTCTTCAATTACTTATTATCTCCGCACATATCCTCCTTCATCCGTTTTCGACACACAGACTCCGCTTTGGATATTGAAGATGATAGCGGAAGAATAAAAAATGTGACTTCGCCTCTCCTATAATTTTCTCGCGATGGTAGATTGAAATTTTACTACGCACTAAGTTATTTTAGCACCATTTCTGGAGGCTAAAAAATTAGGCTTCTTTTGGCGACGCCGCCGCTACGTTAGTTTTCATCGTGTGTGGGCAGAGACGGGAAAGCGAAGAGACGTTCTTTTTTAAATGACGAGTACCTGGGCGACCGAAAAAAAAATTGGTTTGTAAAATCGTGTATTTTTCTAAAGTTCAAAGTACTTACTTAGATAAACTTGAGAAGTATTTTTACCTTGAAAAGCTCTTGGTTGCAATTACGCATTTATAACAGCCGCACTTTATTTTAAAAACACAACCTTATTTGCACAAGACATCATCATCATCACAACCTTATTTAAACGATGCGCACCGTAAAATCACACCACAATAACTTTATTTTGATCGATCTCTTTAACGTTTCGAAAACAATAATTCTAACGTGTTGCCAAAACTCGTTTGCCAAATACCATGAAAAATTAAATTTACGCTGATGTGATTGAATATGAAACCTATTGTTATAATAAAACGTGGCTGCTGTGAAACAGTAACAAAAATAGTAATCATAATGAAAATGGTGAAAGAAAGCTCCTCAAACTTTTAATAAAGGCACAGAATTTTTTTTTTTTTTTTTTTTTGTGAAAACCCGCATTTTTACAGAAAAAACACAGATGTAGATGAACTCAAAAACCAAAACTTTATCTAAATACAAAATTTTATCAAAATCGTTAGAGAAGTTTTTGTGATTTGAAATATATATATATATATATATATATATATATATATATATATATATATATATATATAAATCTCTCGTTTAAAGATATAAGATTATGCGAAATATCTCCCCTTCTTCGAACGCTCTTTTGCTTAATTACTGGTTTAAAGTTTTCTATTCACACATCTTTTTCATTGCAGGCATGCCAAATTTGCCGTTGAGAACATTCTTTCGGTTAGCATAAAGTTTTCTTATAACACATGATAAACTTGCGAAAGGGGACTCAGTATAGTGTCACTCCCGAACTTGGAATTTCAATTTCCAATGATTTTGCAAAAGAAACTTGCATAATAATAATAATAGGCTTCGGAAATTAAAGCGCAAGAAATAAATAACCCAGGTAGCACAAAAAACGTTTTAACGTTTTATAAACGTTTTTAATCCGTTGTCACAACGATAATAACCATTTTACAACCTTTAAAAAACGAAGTGTGCTACTTGGGAATATGTTAGGAAAGGGAATAATACTGTCGGTGTCTCTTAGCTATGATATTAGATTTTTTTTTTTTTTTCTTTTCAGAAAATCAACGGTAAGCAAAATTATTGAGAATGTGGGTTGTAATCGACGGTCGAAATCAAATGTTACATTTTAAGTTTTGTCTCAAAAGTAAATTAAGTGCATTTCTGTGTAGCTCAAGCAATTCTTCGACGAATAGCAAAGCAGTACGTGTAATTAATTTATTGTTCAGATTTAATCTAATAATGAATAAAAAATATCCAAGCGAAGAGACTTTTTTTGTGACGGTTATGCGAAATATTTGACGCTCCTTTGCTTTGTTACTAGTTTGAAATTTTCTACACATTTCTTTGAAAGCACCACTAATTTAGAGAAATTGAAGAAAACGAGACATAGAACATTTAACAACTAATTTGCTTTTAGTGATTTTATATGGAGCTGAACAAAACAAATGATGAGTGCCCAGAAAGAAAGGTAAATTCTCATTTTTCATTCGAATTGAGTTCTATATGACAACAATAAGTGTTTTTAGAGTAGAATTTGTTGTTCTATTCAAACTGGTAAGAAAGGAGAGAAGGAGAGATAAAGGCAAAAAAAATTTTAAAAAATCACTCAGAAGTGTACTGAACATTGAAGAAAAGCTGAAGTTTTGAACTTTCAAACGTGATTTTCTTGAACATGGGAGAGTGACATTTAGCCTTTTTTTCTCTGTGCTCTTCAAATACTATTTCATATAATGTAGCTTTGAAAAGAGCATAATATAGAATGTTTCTCACATAAAAAAAAAGTTTAAAATAGAGAAATTGTGGTTTCAAGTTACCCTAAATCAGCAGGACTCACCTTTTTTGACCCGTAGACCGGCACAAAATATTGAGAAAATTTCGCGAGCCGATGATTTTTTGTAAATAAAGTAATTTAAAAAAAAAATGAAATTTACTTTGTATCAAAGATCTGTGACAAAAAATATTTTTACGCTGAAATTAATAGTCATTGTAATAATTACACACATGTAAATAAACACCTCCGAAAAATCTCAAAAACTTATAAAAATTCAAAATAAAATTCACGTAACGAATGATGCTTTAAGTACACTGGCGGAAAAAAAAATCCCAACACCAAGAAAGACTTGTGTTACATAAACGAAATTTAGTAGGCGTGTTTATACAACTGAAAGATGACATCGATTGAAATTTCGCGCTCCGCGCATAAGTGTGGCGCAGCTGGCGTCACTCAGAACATGCAAATAAGGCTTGTTTTAAAAGCGTGTTGTGAAGCTCGTGAGTATTATTTTTCAGTGAAATTTGACGAATTGCGTTCATGTTAGCCAGGATTGCCTTTAAGAAGACGAAAAAGCCATTATTAACAGCTCACCGAGTTTGAACGAGGTCGTACAATTTGGCTACGAGAAGGTGGATTTTCATTTCGCGGTACTGCAGAAAAACTTGGGTGGGAATGTTTCCACCATGCATGATTATTGGAAGGTATGATCAAGGGATGGTACTACCTCAAGAAGATCGAGTTCCGAGCTGCCACGTGGCACGACTGAGAAGGAAGATTGTCGAATCTTGCGTACGGATGCGGCGCATCGTACTGCATCTGCGGCTGACATTCGAGCTGCAGTTGGTACCGTCGTGACCCAAGGAACGATAAGAAACTGTTTACTTCAAGGACAGCTCCGAGCCAGGCAGCCTGTAGCCGGTATTCCATTAACTGCAAACCATTGCCGTTTCCGACAGCAGTGGTGCCAAGACTGAGCTCACTGGAGGTCGGAGTGGAGATGTGGTGTAATTTTTGATGACAACAGATTCTGCCTTAGTGCCAGTGGTGGCTGTATATTGGTCAGAAGGAGGCCAGGGACCGCCTGCACTCAAGCGGTCTACGGCCTAGACACACGGGACTCACACCTGGAGTCATGGTCTCTGGAGCAATTTCCTACGACAACAGGGGCACTCTTGTGGTTATCCCAAACTCGCTGACTGAAAAATTTTCTCCTGTCTGGTAATTTAACCAAAAGTACAGCCCTTTATGAGTAGCATTCAAAGGGGAGTTTTCCAACAGGATAACGCTCGCCCTCACATCGCTGCTGTAACTCAATGTGCTCTACAGAGTGATGACATGTTACCATGACCCGCAAAATCACCAGGTCTGTCTCCAATTGATAACGTATGGGATATCATTGGACGGCACCTCGAGCATCATCCACAGTCAGCAATGACGGTCCCAGTATTGACACAACAAGTGTAACAAGCATGGAACTCCATACCACAAAGTGACATTCGGCACCTGTATGACATAATGCATGCACGCTTGCAGGCTTGCCTTCAAAATTTTGGAGGTTACACCCTCTATAAAATTAACATAATTTCACATTTGCACAACATTTTCTTGAGCTTAAATTAGGCAGGGATCTTGTACATTTAATCAATTAAACATGTTAACTAGACAATTGCATTACCCAAATTTCATTACTTTATAGTAATTTTTTCTTGGTGTTGGGATTTTTTTCCCGCCAGTGTATTATTTTTATTCATTCATTTATTTATTTATTTATTTATTTTTTGAGTAAGGTAAGGTTTTTTTTTTTTTTTTTTTTTTTTTTTGAACGCGGAAGAGCAAAAATAATTGAGGACCGGTCAAATTCTTCCGCGGGGCGGTGACAGTTCACCGGACCACAGCTTTGCGAATCACTGCCCTAAATGACTATTGTCTTACAGCTCATCCATTCTTTTATTTATCATTGCTAATCCAAATCGATTGCAACTCCGCAATGGCATGCATGGCTATGAGTAAGCAAGCGTCGAATTGTCCCGGCTGGGGTTCATTAGAAGCAATTTCGGGCGAGAGAATCTGCACACATCTGGGCGGCTCCTGTTTTTTTTTCCTTTGAAGTGCAGCGTGAACACGGAACGTGATTGTGGACGGCCGCCTATCCCCTGCAGGCAACCGTCTTGTTTGAATATGTAGATGAAAGATGTGGGCTGCTCTCGGCACGTAAATAGACAGCCAACATAATTAGCCTCCAAATCTGCCTCCTGTGGCGACACTTAGCGCACAGAGCTGCCCAGGCTCAAACAAACAAAGAAATCAGCTGTACACTTAATCGCCAGCAAAATTTATTAGATATCTTGGTCAGAAATTTGAAAGAGATGAATTGTTAGCCACTATACGCGGATATGCAGTATATATCAAAATTATTCGTAGAGCAAATTAAAAACATCAAGATTTGTTTAGTGTTTATATTAAAATATCTCATGGAGCTTCTGATGTGAATAAGACTTGAAGTGGTCATTTAAATCAATGTAGCACTTTAGTTTTATGACTTGTATATTATCTTGACGCGAGCTCAAGAGACCTACAATTTTCAGACCTACCGGACGCTTATGACCAGCGAACCCTCTTATGACATTTATAAAATATTAAAATTTGCAGACCCTTTGAGGCACAGAACATAAAAATACTTTTCTTTGTTTTAACTGTAACGAGAAGGATTCAGTCGTTGTGTCAGTTGACAGGGAGAAAAAATTAACTAGGTAAGCTCAAATGAAGCCACTACGACTGACGTGGATATCAAGTTCAAAACAAAAATAAACATCATTTGAAGAGAACAAAATTAATTCAAAAACTCAATACTAATTTGCTAAATATTCGTATTAAAACACCGGATACAGTCTAAACATTGCATTAGATTTAAACTGGGAGTTTGAAAATAATGTATAGCTGTTTCGTTTGAGAAAACCTATTCATATTTATTTTGCTCCTAATGTTTCTAGTACAGTGTGGCTCTGACAAGTTGAGCTATGACTCTGACAATGTTTACCTCTCTTGGAGAGTTCAGTGAAAAAGGGAAGCGTTATCGGCATGGATTTAAGTTGTAATATTTTTGCAAAACTACTGCAAAAGTAATCCAACTCAGTGTCAATTACCTTTCCGAATTACCCGCGAATAGGAGGACCAATTTACTCATTCTGAACAAAAGTAGTAATCTTTCTGATGTCTAACGAGATCTTTATCATCTTAAAAGCGTACAGAAAGTTGCAAAAATGTTCAACAGAAATTCTCACTTAAATCTCGGAGGTGACAGACAATGAATGCATCTTCAACTCCTTTTTAAACACTGCAAAAAATGAGCTGTTGTTTTTACAGTATAACACTGGCAGCGGAGGTTCCAATTTAAAATTGTAAAATGCACAGTAATAAACTGTAAAACTAGCAATTTTACAGTTTCTTACAGTAAAGTTAGAAGTTGACAGTTTATTGCCGTAAAATTTAGCTGTATTATACTGTGAAAACAACAGTATAATACTGGGAGCAGAGGTTCCAGCTTAAAACTGTAAAATGCACGGTAATAAACTATAAAATTAGCAATTTTACAGTTTATTACTATAAATTTAGCTGTATTATACTGTAGAAACAACGTTCATTTTTTACAGTGAAGCAGTTACTTAATATTTAATTGTTTTTATCGGGTAGTAGCACCGACTGAGCAAAAACGAGAGGGATCGGTTTGACCCGCCTGTATGGTTTCGCCCGCACTTTCCCTTGCATTTGTGGCATGTTTTAAGTCTTTGCTACATTTTCTCACTTTAATATTGATAGTTCAATTTGCGCCAAATTGTCAGACGTTGATCAGCTTGTGTGAAGTAAAAAAAAAAAAAAGCTCTTGAAGTACAAAGCTCATACTTGAGCACTGTAAAAAATGAATGTTGTTTTTACAGTACAATACAGCTAATTTTATAGTAATAAACAGTAAAAATTGCTCATTTTATAGTAATAAGCAGTAAAATTGCTCATTTTGCAGTTTGTTACCGTGCATTTTACAGTTTTAAACTGGAGCATCTGCTGCCACTATTATACTGTTGTTTTTACAGTATAATGCAGCTAAATTTTACATAATAAACAAAGATTGCTAATTTTAAAGTAAGAAACTGTAAAATGGCTAGTTTTGCAGTTTATTACTGTGCATTTTACAACTTAAAATTGGAACTTCGGCTGCCAGTATTATACCGTAAAAACAAGTTTATTTTTGCAGTGAGATGAATTTGATTGTTCTCCCCTTTAATAAAACTGATAAATACTAACATTTATCTATGATTTTCAAAAATTTCTCTGATCTTGTTTTCTGTATCCAATCAGATTCTGAAGAAAGTTGAGCGAAAGAAAAAATAAAAGGAGAGGAGTTGTTTTTGGACCTTTTCCAAACCAGGTGGAAACGAAAATGCAAAGCTTGGGATTCTAAAAAAGTATCAATTTCAAGAATGAAATAATTAAGCTGACTGTATGAAAAATAATAAAGACTCATTCAGAAACGAAATTAGACGAACAGCTTACGTCAGCTGTTAATTAATGCTACCATTGCAGAAAGATCAAAAAGGCACTGCCACGTAATTGTTTTAAAAAGTCATCATTACTTTTTACAACTCAACACCTTTATTGTGAGCATGCGTTAAAAGTGATGAAAACACCAATTAAACCCCGAAATGGTGACTAAGTCAAAAATTTTACTGCTAAAATGTCAAAGTTATGGTTATATACATAAAATGCTGCAGTTTAGTCACACTGTACAACTTAGTTACGAGATTTCCTTTCTTTAAACAGCTTTCCTTGTCGAAATGTAATTTTCTCCCACAAACGAAAGATATACAGTTATTGAAAATATGAGCTTACTAAGGGATCCATGTCACTCATGAAATCATTAACATATATGAAAAGTTTCTCTTTACCACACGCTCATTCATTAGTGTCATCTGCCTTTTATGTTTCGGCCTCTAATCTCAAGACTATCGATCGTTTAGTGTAAAAGGAATTTTGAGATTGATGTAGTATGAACTGTCTTATGATTGAGAAATGTTGCGATGAACGGGGAGTGTTTTGCTCTACGTGCTTTTGTAGGCGTCGACATAGTTTTCTCCTATGCTATATACAAATGCATCACATCTGCTGAAAGAAATTCACAAAAAAAAGAAAAAGAAAAAAAAAAGAAAAAAGAAAAAAAAAACAGCTATTTTTTAATTGATGCGATATTAGTTTAAAGAAAAAAAAAAAGACCACAAAATGATAAATGACTACAGCGTCCAATTGATGGATTATTGTAATGAAATGCCAATGCAAACACTTTTGAAAAATTAATATCAAACATTTAAGTATTTTTAAATAAAATTTCTACATGATGAACTAAGGAATAGCCAAAATATTTTATATGTCTATACTAGCTCCTATGTTTTGGTATTAATTTGCAAACTTGGAAAAAAATCAAGGAAATACTAAGTTGAATTTAAAAAAAAATGTGTAAAAAGCAATTTATTGACTTGTAAAAGACAAACGAATCAAAATCGTAGTAATAATATCCAAGCCGAAATCAAACATTAATCTAAATTTTTATCTTTTCAGCTACTGCTGCGATGAAGTTTCCATCAGGGTCGTAAACCGTTTTTGTGTCAAAGCTTCATTAACGAAGGCATTTCAAAGCAGTTTTCTCCAAAACGTTTTTAAGTATATGGCATAGTAAACTTTCCTTCTTCCTCAACAGTTCAGAACTTAAAAATCTTTGAAACCGTTTGCGTTAAAAAATAATTACGTTATCCAGTAATATAACTTATTTCTGAATGACAGCTTCGGATTCTCTGTTATGTGGAGTAAGGGGGAATTGACCAGTGTTTGGAAATATCCAATGAGAACTGCCCCCTGTAGGTGAACCCTCCTGTTTCTTTAAGTGCTCACCGATTCGGGTCAAAGGGGACACTAAATTTTTTTCGAAATCCGGCTGTTGGCATGCGTGAGCTATATATGAGGCAAGTTGCCCGCCGCCAGACAGCCTTCCGCAGATTAACATTTCCCAGTTCTCGCTAATCATTGAAAGCCAATGAAGGTCCGTCCCTCGGTCCAGCCCATTTATGACACTCACATAATTCCTTAGCTTTCAGAGAGAATTTGAACATATGTATTTTACTGTTTTCTGTTATTTCAGTTGTTTAAGGATACATCAGTCCTACAGTGATAAAATATATTTTTGAAAAGCTTATACATTTTGTGGTTGAAAAAACGTAATTGCCAATATGCATCTTTACTCTATTTGTTTAATAAATCCATCACAATGGTTTCAAAACAAAGAATCAAGTCGGCGCCCCTAATTACGTTGGTGCTTCAGGGTTCTTAGCAATCATGGTACTGAAAAGGATAACTTGTGAAATTTTGTATTAAATTTGTCAAAAAAAAAATACTACTTTCTGATTACAAAATTACAGCTGAAAATAAGTAATAATGTACAAATATTAAGACTGCAGAGTAATACATCAGTATTAAAGAAAACTAGCTGCACAATATTTTTTTTTCTTTTTCCCCTTTCTCCTCTTTATAAATATATAAGGGGCTGGGGCAGTAAAAATTTTAGATTCAGCACTTAACAGGAAAAAAAAGAGAGGGAGAAAGAAATTATTAGTTTCCTTGTTTTTTGAGTAAAACTTTAAAAAAATGAAACTAAAAAGGCCACGTTTTTGTGTTACCTTGCAAGAACTCAATACTCTCCAAGCTCTCTCTCTTTCTCCATTTCCTACTTCTGTTTTATTCCATGAAACAACGTAAACTGTTCCGTTTTGATAAATAACTCACTTTTATCTTCCATTTTTATTATTTTTTTGTAATTCTTTTTTTCGGGGAACGGGAGAAAAGCTTTTTTATTAAAAGCACAGTTAAATGATTAATTTACAGGAATTTGCTAAGGCACTAAAGAAATCTTATAAAAGGATTTAAGTAAAATTAACTTTTAAAAAAAATTTAAAAATATATAACTGAAAGCTAAAAAAGTTGTTTAATTTTTTCAAAAACTGAAAAAAATTACCAATGCATGAAACAGATTACTGAAAAACTATCTGGAAAAATAAATAGAAATATTGATTTTTTTCCCTATAATTGCAAAAGTAGCGCAAGGAAAAATTAATTTAACCTGTCGACTCAGACGATTCAATTTTCATATAAAATTCAGAGTAAATTCAAACGTTAGTGATGCATTTTAAAACTCTTTTTGGGCATTTGTGGGAAATGTGTATATTGTGTTGAAGTCGTCTTGGTTGTTCTTTTGTTTATGAATTTTTTTAAGTTAGGTTTCAAAGTTTTTTTTTCTCCATTACCTCTTCTAATTAGTAACTTCTTTATTGAAAAAAGCTATCACGTATTGATGACATGAAGTTTCTCATTTTCCGTGAAATAGCCCACCAACAGAGATTGAGAGATTTTTTTCTATCATATAAATTATTTCCAATTAGTTAACTAATTCTGATTTATTTTTCAATATTTTCGTGTGCCATCACCGTAATGGGGAGAGAGCACTATTAATATTCACATGTGCTGAAGTTTTTGCTTTCAGTTAAAAATTATATTTCCGCTCTTAAGTTGAAAAGTTTTTTTTTTTTTTTTTTTTTTTTTTTTTTTTTTTTTTTTTTTTTTTTACGCATCCATTCTATTTCCAATCTACGGGAAAATTAAGCATTAAAAAGAAACATTGATTGATTACTGAAGCTAATAAGACGCATGGCTTTGATTTTTATTCGGAATAAAATGCAAAATATCCGTAAGGGGGGGGTGAAAATATTCATCATTCTTCTGTACTATAGTGAAAAAAGACTTAAAAACTCGAGGGAGAGCATGAAATAATCATCTGAACTCATAGCTTCAATTTCAAACTGAATTTTAAATCGCTTTCCCTAGATATCTATTGCCCAGCTCGTGATTTGAAAACCCTTCAATTATTTCATTACATTTAGCTTTGATTTTTGTTTGTAATAAAATACATAATGTTGAAAAAATAAATTCATATAAAAAAAGAAAGAGAAAAACTTAAAATCTCGCCTGAAGTATAATGTAATTGAGCTCAACTGATATCCTTAATTTCAAACTGAAGTCAAAATTGCTATCCCTAGTTATTGCAGTACTTAATTAAAAAAGTATTAAGTTATTTCATAATATTAAGATTCAATTTGGTACAAGATAAAATACAAAATATTGGAAAACATATGTATTAAAAGGAAAATTTCAGCACCACCGTACAATCTTATTGGATAAAAAGGGGCACAAAAACTTGACTGGAGCAAGAAATAATGAGCTCAACTTTTAACTTTAATTTCAAACTGAAGTCGAAGTTTCTCTCCTCCCCCCCCCCCAGTTATTGCATTACTTGATTTAAAAAGTATTAGTTCATGTCATAACATTAAGATTCGATTTTATTCATAATTCATAATACAATACAAAATATCGAAAAAGCTTATATATTTCAAGTAAAATTTCAACACTCCACCGTACTATCTCATATGATGAAAAGGAGCATAAAAACTCGGCTGGGGCAAGAAATAATGAGCTCAACTTATAACCTTAATTTCAAACTGAAGTTTAAATCCCTTCCCCTATCTATTGCTAAGTGGAAACGGAGGTATGGAAAAAAGCGGGCCTCTGTTGCAATTGAAGAGAACCGCGGAGAGCATATCACAGTAATGGCTGCGGAAGCGCTCTTATTAAAGGCGTTGATTAATCAACGCGCTGTCAAGCGGCCCTATACAGGATCGACAATAGAGATTAAAAAACGCAGCAGCAACAAAAGTTACCTCCACCAATTAGGTCGCCACAAAAGGAAGAGTAAATAATCGTTTCTTCACTTTGCAAAAGAGCTAAGTGGCCGTGAAAACAGTTGACAGCTCCTGCTTTGTTGATTTTGCACATAATGGCTCTTTTATGAACAACTCCACGTTATTCTGATTTTCATAGTTGCTCACAGGGCCTTTAATTGCTGCCTTTCTCTCCGTTAACAACCGTAAAAAGAATTGAGCCTTTGGCTGTTGCTGCTCCAAAAAGCTGCTTTACCAAAACGTTCTGATAAAACAATAAATTACGGGAGAAGTTGCTTATTAATGTGAGCAGGGATGAAATAGTTAATTAGCAACTGCTCTTATTAGTAGTTCATATAGTTTTTAATACGCATTTGCATTTTATTAGTGCAACAAGTGCTTGTGTGAGAATATATGTATGCACACACACACACTCGCACACACATATGTGAAGTTTAACCCGTTTGCAGCGAAGTCAAAGGCACCAAATAAAAATTGCGTTATCAAAAGTTATATGATACACTAAAACGTGAAAGAGAATTGAAGCTACTACATGTTGACATTAGCCGGTGATTATTAACATTCACCAGACAAAGACGATTTCGAAAATTTTCGATGAATCACCGGTGGTAGTAGTCATTCCCCAATTTTGGCCTTTCTCTGTAACACATTTTAGCCACACAAATATAAGTAAAAAATAAGAAAAGAGACTATATTGCGGGAAGCATTAGAAAAATATAGGAAAAGTTCAATCAAGTTGGTAAAGGTTAAATGGCATTAAAGTTACTGAAAAAATGGACACTATTCTTACGATGAACATAGTACTTGAATTGTAATATAGGGTCATTCCATGTCAAGTGTACGAGGCGTCCCCACTCGATCCCCTCCGATTTTGATGAAAACTTTTTTGGAAGTACATATAAAACTTGCATGAAGCCATACCAAATTTTTGCTCCATAAGCCCTATAGTTCAGCCAATAAAAATTATTTTATAAAGGCATCTTTTTCGTGTCTTGAAAAAATGACCAAATCGTCAAGTTTGTGCTTTTATTGCTCGCGACCTAAGACGATTATATGGCTCAAATTTGGTGATTCTGATCACTGTTTAGGGTAGAATAGCCTACTTGTGTAACAAAAGCTCAATGCACTGTAGATTTTTGCAATTTTCTGCCAAAGTTGGTAAAAAGTCGTATTTCGGCAAATTTTGACCATACGTTATCAGCTTGTATCTGCTGAGAGAATTACTTTCTGAAGTTAATTCTTTCCTCGTTTGTAGCCTGATAGTTCGTCCGAAAGGTGTGCATGTGGCATCTTGATAGCTCAAAAAATTGTTGAGTTATGCGAGTTGAAATTCCAATCAAAAAATTTTTTTCTCATTGTCTCAATTTCAAAGGGCAATATCTCAAAAGGGTCATCTTGAATTTCAATTTTCTTTGCATCATTGGAAAAAGCACACTGTTCTTAACTAAAAAACGTTGGTTTTGTTTTAGAGACAAACCAGTTTCAAGGAGATATTGCAGATCAAAAATGTGTACGTTATTCCACGTGGAATCAAAGAAAAAAAGGCATAGACCTTAAAAGTTCAAGTCAATTTGCTCTAATAAAATTTAAAGGAGCTGTTGTACTTATGTTCTGATAGAAAAACCTTTTTTTAGATATTTTTGAACCTTAGTTTTTGTGTGCGCATCCGTAAAAACCCAAGAAATGTCAAAATATAAAGTTTCGTTTTTAACAAAAAGAATTTTCTTTTTATCGCTGCTATAAGAGTTTGAGTATTTTCTATGTGTTATTTTAAAGCTCTTGAAATAGAATTTCGGATGATATGTCACTTGGCAAGATTGTAAGTCATTAATATTTCAAGGTCATAAAAAGCATTTCCCATTTTTCATCATTTTCCTTTATGGGCAAATTTCAATCATAGGCTGAATAACTAGACACATCCTCGGCAGTATAAAGAATGGATTTTCAATTACTACTTATCATGTTTTCAATTATTATTGTTATCATTTACATGGCGGAAATAATTGCAATATTCATAACGTACACATTTTTGATCTGCAATATCCCCTTGAAATTGGTTTGTCTCAAAAATAAAACCAACGTTTTTTTTAGTTAAGAAAAGTGTGTTCTTTCCAATGATGTAAAGAAAATTGAAGTTCAAGATGACCCTTTTGAGATATTGCCCTTTGAAATTGATACAAAGTTGAGGAAAAAATTTTTTGACTGGAATTTTAACTCGCATAACTCAGCAATTATTTGAGCTATCAAAATGCCACTTGCACACCTTTCGGACGAACTATCAGGCTACAAACGAGGAAAGAATTACCTTCAGAAAGTCATTCTCTCAGCAGATACAAGATGATAATGTAGGGTCAAAATTTGCCAAAATACGATTTTTTACCAACTTTGGCAGATAATTGCAAAAAATCTACAGTGCGTTGCGCTTTTGTTACACAAATAGGCTATTTTACCCTAAACATTGATCAGAATCACCAAATTTGAGCCATATAATCGTCTTAGGTAGCGAGCAATAAAAGCACAAACTTGACGATTTGTCATTTTTTTTTTCAAGACACGAAAAAGAGGCCTTTGCAAAATAATTTTTATTGGCTGAACCATAAAGCTTATGGAGCTATAATTTGGTATGGCTTCATGCAAGTCTTATATGTACATACAAAAAAAATTTTCATCAAAATCGGAGGGAGTCGAGTGGGGATTTTCTCGAAATTTGGGACACTTGACATGGAATGACCCTATAGTGTTTTTTATTCATTATTTTTTTTTTCAGAAACCTCAAATACTCTAAATTTGTTTGATTCTATACTGGAATTTTCAAATTAAGAAATCCAGTTCCATTTATTAAATTAAACAGTGCAGAAATTGAATCACCACCCCCTTTTTTGTGATGTACAAGGTTTATAAAATTGCAAATAAAAAAAATAACTTTTAATCAATTTATCTGTATTAAAAACAAACAAATTGGTTCATTTTTATCAGTACTGAGTAATATGACATCTAATTTTTTTGATTTTTAAAATAACCTTGAACCTGCATACTATAATTAATGCTACTTTTGCACAAGTTTCGGGAACATAATTTTTTCACCCTTTAATATAAGCAAAACACGTTGCAAAGCTTTAACATCTAATTGCGCATTATTCTTTTCACCTTTTCTCTACTAAGACATCAGCTACAGTGTCATGCACGCTGATTAACATTCAATAACATATTTACCTTTTTAATATTCCAAAACGTGCCAAGGAAACCCTTTCTAGTTTTTTACAAGATAAGTTATCACACACACACACACAAGTGTTTCAAACTCTGAAAGTCTAAAACAGCATACTTAAGAGATTTCAAAGACATGTTATCATAAAATATATACATGGGGGGTAGTATTATTGATACCTTGATGATCAAAATAAGACACAAATCTTTGAAACTGACAAGTTACGTTGCCGCAAAATCTGCTCAATCAAAAATATCACAGAGCGAAATCTATAATTTTGTAGTTATAAACGACAATTAATATTCTTTGAGCTCCTCCTATCAACACCTGATTCACGAGCAATTACGAGCTAGAAGTGTTTATCTACCACCTGCTATCGAAGCGTTTAATGATCCCCACCTGGGGTTGACTACACCTGGAAGCAGGAAATTCTTCGCAGTCACTTTATCCAATGGAAAGTGAGGTAAGTTCAAGGAATTTTGGCTCTTGTTAATGAAATTATTGCAGTTGCATTATTGGTTCTTAATTTCACTTCTTGCGGCACCCATATTTCACCACTAATTTCTCTAAAAATGTACCTACTGAGCTAATTTCTTTGAGCAATTCAAACTTTGGAGAACGGCATTCAAAACCGTTCGGGCCGGCGGTCATTTTTCAGAAAAAACAAGGCTTAGAAACATTGTAATTGCATTTTTGATGTAGTTTTTATTATTCTTCTTTTTTAATTAAGCACTTAGTGCTCCTCTGGTAAGTTGGTTTCGAGCATTAACACTTTTACCTCTTTTTCGGGTAATTGAGAAGGGCAATTGTTTCGTAGTCGTTTTGCAAAAGTATTCCAGTTCAAATCCGTGGCACTTACCTTTTCTTATTAAACGAAAAAGAGGTCTTGTCAATGCGGGAAATCAACATGTTAGAGGCATTCCTCCATAAAATTTTGCAGAAACAGTGATGGACAAAATTATAGACTCACAATTTTTTGTTTTGGTTTTCATAACTAGGAATGCACCGATTAATCGGCCATAATCGGCCATTTGGCCGATTATTAATACTCTGCAAAATTTTGCCGATTAATCGGCGGAAAAAATATTTTTAATGTTTACTTTTAAACTATATTTTTACCAAGAAACTGATTTATAATTTTACTAACAGTAAATATTTTTTTTTCTACACTTATTATATATATACTATAACATGTAGTTTGAAAGTGCACAGAGTAAAAACAAAACACATAATTCATACAGTGTGTAAAATTGAATGGAATATTAAAAGAAAACCCTCACAGCTGATATTCATTAGAGACTGTTAAGAATAATTAAATTCCTGAGCTTTTATGTTAGAATGTGAAAGCATGAATATTTTCATTTTATTTATAATCAACCAAATTTTGCCGATCAACTGAGAATAAATGAGCCTTAAATAAATTTATTTAAAGTATGCGTTGAGCAGAAACTACGATGAATAAATTTATAAACGAAAAGTAAATAATTTTCTGCAAACACAAGTATAACACGTTGTCCGGAAGTATAGTAAGGAAAAAAAACCCCAAATAATTTAAAGAATGAAATTAAAAAACATATTCTCACAGTTGATATTTATTTTTTATTAAATTAATTTTTCTATTTTGAATAAATATACACATATAAACAATGTTGCAACGTTTTTCATGTGTTGATACTTCTTTTCTTAGCGTAGTTTTTTCAGGTAACCTCCTATTTTCTTGAAGGTTAAAAGTCTTAAATTAAATTGCTATCTCAAAAATTAATTTTTTTAATTAAAGCCACCTCTAAACTAATGTGCTTTTTAATTTTTTGTTTTAATTTTTACATCTAGTTAAAATAATTAGCATAGTTCAAAGAAATTGGATTAAAATTTTGAAATTACTTTGGGAAAATTAGGAAAAAAAATAATAAATCTTCGCTCGGAGAAATTAATCAGTAAATATTTCTAACATCGGACTGCAAAAGAAAGAAAAAAAACTGCTAAAATTACTGAAAAAATAATTATCCCGGTCATTAAGCGGTTCAGCCGATTAATCGGTAATCGGTAATCAGCCACTTTGCTTGTTGGTGCATCCCTAATCATAACTTACTTAGTTTAACTTTTATTCATTAAAATAGATACTGGAAAAATTATGTCTATATTCAATATAACTCATCAATTATAAATTTAAAAGTTAATGTAATTAAATATTTACAACTTGAATATTTTCCCATTACGTAATACCTGGACAAAAATGTAAACTCAAAGGTAAGAAATCTTGGATGACGATTAAATTTTAATCAAATAAGTTGATTAAGGGCCTAAATATGAACTAATATTGCCATTAGCTATTGTTGGTTGCTTTATTTAGCAAAATTAATGGCAAACACTAAAATGAACCGCTGGAGAAAATTATTAACTTCAAAAATTTAAACTTTGTTTCAGTTACGACATAACCCAGTTTAATGTCATTTTGTTGAAGTAATCATAGATAACGCACAAAATAGTCCTACATTCAGTATAACTCATCAATGTAGAAAAAAAATTACTGACATTAAAAAACAACTTTAATATCTTATAATTACGTGAAACCTGTGCAAAAGTATAAAGTAAAAAGGTGAAAATTCCTGGATTCTCTTTTGCCTAACTACTCATACATTTTTATTGTGACACAATACAGTCAAATTTTTGATGATTATCCAATATTCAGATATAATCAAAAACTAATATTAAAAATGACCCTGATGGCGGACCTCGTATTAAGATAAATCTCACGGCTCAGAATGCATACATAAGATTTAAATACATTTTTTTTTCTAGATAGCATGACGTGGCAAAGTACGGAAAAGGCAACATAATCATGACAACTAAGTTTTACTAATTGCAAAGGCGAAAGTGGAAAATATTTTTATAATCATTACTCATATATTATTGCATTAATTTAGGTGCATTAATTTAGGTACTACCACTTTCCTCAATTAGAAGGAGTTTTATAAGGTTACTTTAAGGGGAGCATACATCATGCTGGAGTGGGGCGAACTGCCTGGCTCTTAGGGTCATTCGCCTCAAAATGACAATTTCGTTTTTAAATAATAAATAATTTATTTCGTATTCGTTAGTGCTGTTGGATTTAAACACAGCTTTTAAACCTACGTTAAGAAAAGTATTAGGCAGTATTTTTTCTTTTTCTTTTCACAACAGTTTTTATAAATAGTTCCTCTCACTTGGCGGGGCGTGATAACCCGACTTACCCTATAAGGGAAGCAAAAGTAGAGAAAGCATCGGGAAAGGGGGCTAGATATTTTTTGTTTTTTTTTCTTTGACATGGACCCTGTATCATTATGCTATTTTCGGAATTAAGTTAAATAGTTCATCCTTTAATAATTTAAACTTCCCATAAAGTTCAATTTTTAACCAACGCAGTTTCACAGCAATAAAATGTAATAGTCTAACTAAAAATGTAAAGACTTTTATTCAAAGATTTGTTATGAGAATATAAACTAAATAGCACTCTCATATAATTTGCTCAATGAATATGCAGAGCTTAGCCGATCATAAGTTTAAAACAGAACTCAACGACTAAAATATTCCGCTTAATTAATTTGAGTGGTCTGTAGATCTAGTCCTCTGCTTTCGCTCAGCTGTTGGAATTAAGCCTCCTCTCATTGAGTTAACGAGACGAAAATGATTTGCGAGTCTAATGCCCAGCTTGACTGTCAAGAGCAGAGCCCTTCCTCTGCATATTCTAGAACTCCATCCGAGTGACCATGGTGACGCGTGACTTTCGTGTTACAATCATCAACCATTTTCACCTCTCCACAATTAACTCCCCCTTCCGAGTTGGCAGCAACTAAATAAGGCGAAAATTAGCAGCGGGATCGAAATATTCAACACATTATTGGATGGAGATTAAATGCATAATCAGACCCCCGTCATTAAACTCCAAAGGAACGAGGAATGAGTTGGTTATATGCAGTCTGAACACAGGAAAAAATGACTAGATTTTGATGTACGCTGCAAAAAGTGAACTGTTGTTTTTACAGTATAATACTGGCAGCCGAGGTTCCAATTTAAAACTGTAAAATGCACAGTATAATGAACTGTAAAACTAGCAATTTTAGTTTCTTACTGTAAAGTTTAAAATTTTACAGTTTATTGTCGTAAAATGTAACTGTATTATACTACCTGTATTATACTAGCTGTATCTATAACTGTATTATACTAGCAGAGGTTCCAGTTTAAAACTGTAAATTGCACGGTACTAAACTGTAAAATTAGCAATTTCGTAGTTTATTACTGTAAAGTTAGCAGTTTTACAGTTTAGTATTGTAAAATTAGTAATTTTACAGTTTAATACTGTACAGTTAGAAATTTTTGCAGCTCATTACTACAGAATTAGCAGTATTGGACTGTAAAAACAATATTCATTTTTTACAGTGTAGAGATGTATAAGAGTAACTGAAGAAGTTTTTTCATCTAGTAAACAATTAATTTAATATAGAAAACCCGCTAAATTATGTGTAAGTTAAGGCGCCCAAATATAGTTTCTGTTCGTAATATCAGCAATTTCTTAACAACTAGTGTTGCGATATAGTTGATGAACCCCGCTAAGTTTACTTACGAGCAACAGAAGAGATATTGCAAAACCTTGAAGGCCCAAGTGTGTCGTTGATTTACTTTGTTTTTTTTTCTAAATTTTCTAATTACTTGATTTATAGAAATACTCTACTTAATATCAATGTAGTTCTAAGTGGTATTGTATTTCTCCACTAGTAGTATGTAACATTGCGGATAATAGGCTATTGGTTAAGTTGTATTGAGTTTGGACTTAAAATGCGAATCTGTTAGTAAAGGCCACCATGCTTGCTGGGTTGTTCCTAATATCGCTCCATAGGCTGAACAGAGGAGCAAAGGCTTTTTTATGAAATATTTATAACTTTAGGAAGCAACTTACCTTAGGTGTACGATATTTGGGTGTTGGGTTCCTACCTTATGTAAGTAGCCTCTGTTACGATAAAGTAATTAATTTCTGATAATTATGTTTGACGATTATCAATTAAAATCATAAATAGCTAGATGATGCTGTATAAAAATTTTCGGTTAATATTTTAAATATCAAGTATAGAATATGGTAACACTGGTCAACATTCAATGTAAAGGACATTCACTAATAACTTCAGAACACTTAAGAACACTTAATTTTAAGCCATGTTGACAGTATTACATCTATAGTTTATTTGGCATTTTTATTATCTTAAATTAAAATAAACGAAACATTACTCTCTACTAACAACTACTTGTTTATGTTTAAACTATGTATTGCTTCTTAATGCAACTATTTTAGCAAAATTAAAAAAAAAAAGACTTTTAAAACTGAAATATGCAAAATTGGACTGATGTCCCCCCCCCCCCCAGCCGCCACTCACACACACACACACACACAAATATGCATATATTGTATCTAATGCGTGGGTGTGTAACGAAAATGAATTCGCAATCTGATGACTTAGATACATGCTTCTAGTTTCTAGTTTCAAAATAAGAATTTGAAACCTGGAAATGAAACTGGAATTGTGCAGTAATTAAAAAGAAAAACAATTTTTGTTTCCGTCACTCTAAGCTTTCGATTCCTTGCAACAGCATTAGCGTTTGAATTAAAATTTTAAATTGAAGAAAAATATCATTTTTTAATTTCTCGCCCTTAAATCTGTGGCAATAGCTTTTACTAAGCAGAGAGAAATAATGTTTGCAGAGTTGGTAAAACACTAAATAAATTGCGTGCATGCAGCTCGGAGTTAAGTATCCCAGTAATTAGCTTTAAACATCTTAAGTCAGTTAATGGACAGCTTCTATACGAAAACGCTTGATGCTTAATGCCCTTCAGCACGTAATTTAAACATCAAGATTATATTATGTATATTTAGTAGCGGAAAAGAGCCAAAACATTTCGCCTGAGACTAACACTCTTCGAATTTCAGATGGCAAAGAATAAAAGGATTTTAGATTATTTCCAAGGCACTGACGTCATTTAAATAGGAATAAGCATTCCTAATGTAGCCAGAGGGAAGAGCTATTGAATTCCAAAACTGATTAATATGTGATGTTAATGGTAAAGTTGGGATTTTAAAGCTTTTCAACAATAAAATGAGAAAAACTGGCCTCTTTCGATTTAGTAAATATTCAATAAGCTGTTTCAAAAGAATTAAAAACCATTTTTGCGGCTAAAAATCAGTTAATTACTCTTCGAAGGAAAAACAATTTGTTGAAAGAAGAAGAATGCAAGCACGAAAAAAACGCTTTTATTAAAAATTAATCGTGTGCTATGTCGAGAATAGAAACGAGATGGAGCTTTAATGACTTTAAAGAAAATGCAAAAAGCATTGGAATGAATAATTTCCTCCGCAGCTGTTTGATGTTTGTTTATGAGTTTCAGAAATGGCCAAGGTGACTATTTATTAAAACATGCATAGAATTAAGTCACAAATGTAGATTTAAAGGAGTTCTTCACCTAAAGACATAAAAGTTGCGAAAGTAACCCTTTTGAGTACACTTATCATGAATCAATACCGTGCAAAGAATAACCGATGTAACAAATTATTCGATGAATTCTGATCTGCAAATAATCATACGATATTTTTTTTTCCTTTTTTGCATGATTAAATTCCAGCTCAAATAGTTATTACTTCCAATTTGTGAAAAGCTTGTTAATTTTTAGTTCAAAACGTTTTACTCGGGAAGATAATTTTGCTTGTCGTTTCATTACTTATTAAGAAACGTGCTTTACTTGAATTAGTAAAAATTTAATTAGTGAGAAAGTTATTCGAAAGATTCTTACAGGAAAAAATTGATACAATATGTTTTTTGAATAACTGAATCACAGATTAACGAGATATCAATTTCAATCCATGAATAACTTCAGTTTCAGTGTGAAAAATTTTGCTCGGGAAACTTCAATGTTTCTAATTATCTTTTTATTATTTAGTGAGAAACGCGCTTTTCATGCGCTAGTAAAAATTTAGTTGGTGAGAAATTTTCGCTGCATCAAAAACAAAGTGTTTCATGGACATAAATCGTTCTATTTTATTCATTTTTTAAATATTAATCCGAATTAAATTGACAAGGTGCCATTTTAGTTAAATCATTTCTTTGAGTATAAAGTAATTTTAAACCGTTTTTGAACAGCATTGCTCCGAACTCACTTGGCAAGATTCTACTTTAATTAAACAACATCTGTGCACATAGTAAGTTGACTGGTTTTAGAAAACTACTTTTCTATCTTCGTTCATGGGTGCTATGCGCTGCGTAATGCCATGCACTACGGAATGATATTTTTGAGGAAAAACAAGCTTTAGTGATTATAGTGAAGTTATTTTCATTAAAACTGACTTTTTTCCCCTTTTGCATTTCATCGTTAACAGTTAAAATTTGAAAAACAAAAAGAAAAAAATATATTGTTTTATTTTTCAAATTTATGCAAATTTTTCTTCGTGACGGGGTGAAATTTTTGTCAACCAAGTTTTTGCACTTTTTTGTTCAAAATTAAATTTCTGTGAATTTTGTATGAGTTCATTCTTTTAATTGATGATTACTTTACAGAAATAACAATAAAAAGCATTAAATATGAATAATTTTTCATGAGAATTTTTTAACCCTTCACTGCACGATTTTTTATATTTTCATGAAAAATATCATTTGTTACCTTTTAAATAGCCCTGAGTTCAGGAAAAATGAAGAAAAAAATTAATTTTAAAAATGTGCACCAAAAATGTTTTAATTGTTTGTTCTATATATGGCACAAAGCACATAGCATATGCTTTGTATACCGATAAGTGTAATAATCTATAATGTGTTTTGTGCCATAAGTGGTATAAACAAACTTTCCACTAAGAGTATTTAAACATTTTTAGAACAAAGGAAATAATGACTAAGCACACTTCTAACGGAAATGCAGACACTCTTTCTTTCAAAAGCAAGAACTGTAATACCTAGACTAGTGCAACTAACTAGTGCATAAAAATCACACTAAACTGTTATAGCAATGTCCCAGAAGGGACACAAAGCTCAGTTTAACTGCATTTAAAAATCATAGGAATATATGAGGGTTTATTTGGTTTGTGCCAGATCTGGCACACCGTGCAGTGAAGGGTTAAGTCCATTTATTACAATAAAAGTGACCATATTCCTAATCAAATAAAAATAACATATATTGCACTTAACACTTATAAAGTTACTGAATAAAGTATCAGAAAAAAAGAGTATATGAGTGAAATATTTTATTTATTTATATTTTTATTTATTTATTTATTTATTTATTTTTCAAGTTGTCACTTTCAAGGAATAGTTGTCTTTCGAGCTCAGTCGACAAGATGCAGTTTAAGCGGACATCGTAGTTGAATAGAAAAAAATTCTATTTTTCTATCAACAAAGCGCCTCGAGAGTTAATTGTTCTCGAAAAGTTATGCACTTCTAGAATTGAGTCGTTTATTTCTAAAACCTGTCAAACTACAAAATTTCTAATTTAAAATAAACATTTATATCTTTATTTACATTTAAACTTTAAAGGCTTTCCAAACTATGGTCCGCAGACCCCTTGGGGGTCCGCCAAGCCGCCGCTGCGAATCTCGAAAAAAAAAAAAAAAAAGTTGAAAGATACGAAAAATAACTCTTTTGAATTTGAAAGCCAGATCTCTCTTTTTCGAAGTATAGTGTTGTACTTCATGTTCCACTCTTCGACATCTCGATGGACAATGCTGGAAGATCGTGAGATCAAACCGAAAAATCGTGCAGTCTGTCCTCACGTGAAAATGAAGGTTTGACAGGCATAACTACAGACTGCTTTTTGAAATCTATCTTCCAAGACACTTTAAGCCCTCAATTTCAAGAATTTTTCGTTCGACGGTCCCCGAACCTTTCGTCCTGCTGACATCACCAAAGATCGTCCGAATAAGTGTTTTTGCAGTTATAATTTCAAAATATTTCTAAGGAAGAGTTCCGAACCTCTACTTTGCCTCTCACATCAGCAAAGATTGTCTATACAATTGAGTTTTAGATATGATCTACAATTCTAAAAATAGCCGAGGATCTTTCCTTGCACCCTTTCGTTACGAAAATAAATGATATAACTGCTTTTCTAATACTTCAATTTCAAAAAAATTTCCTAGAGCAGGCGCACGAATATCCCACTTTCTTAACATCACCAAATTCTAAAACTGCGTGCTTAAAGCTGCAATTTTGAAAACTGCCAGAAGTTATTACTTGAAACTTCAATTTTTTAAACCAGAGATGGTCTGAAAGTGCGTTGTTAAAGCTACGATTCTGAAAAATTGCCAAATGTGCTTCCTTGAACCTACTATTACTAAAAAAGATACACATTTGCGTTTTAAGTCTTAAATTTGGAAACTTTTCTAGGAGTGGGTGCCCCTAAAACTAATCTAACATCACCACAAATCGTCCAAAATTGCATTTTTTTTAAACTGCAGTCCATAAAAATTCTAGAGAACTCTCTGACCCTTTTTATGTGCGCGAAACCTGCACTTACAGCTAGTTTCATAAACCATCTCAATCGACATCATTTTATCAGTAAAAAATTAGACAATACTGACAATTCATAAAAGAAAGCAAAAATAAAGTTAAACACCAAGGGTTAAGGCTATCCATAAGTGATGTCACACTTCTTTCAATATTTTTGACCCCTACCCTTTGTCACAAAGTATCACACTTCACCTTACTCCCACCCCTTTTGTCCACATGTCATTCTAGTTTTCATTAACATATTCTAATAAAATATGTTCATTTCTTGCTACTCCCTGCTGCTCCTTGCTACTACATGATGTTTCATTTCTTACTACTCCCTCTCTTCCAATTGTCACAAACTGTCACAATTTCACTGCCCCTTTCTCTTCAAAGAGTAGCATCATTTATGGACAACCCCCTACATAAACTAAAATTAATTCATCGGGTAAAATGAACCGTGCAGAGCGGGAAGTGTTTTAGTCTCTCCTGAAAAATAAAAAAAGGGGGGGTTGAGCTAGTTTTGATACTATATGTTTCAATTTCAAGTTTTAAAAACGTTGAAATTGAGTTTCCCTTTCGAGCTGATTTCATCTTAACCAGTATACTAACTAATCAAGCATTTATCGAACGATCAAGTAACGATCGGTTCAAAAATCAATAAAAATTTTCAACCCCAGTCATCAGCGAGCGTATGCTGTCAAAGGTGATTGATGATAGAACATAGTTCTATTGTATTTCAATCCCTAGTTTCTCGTGAAAAATGGAATTTGTAGAGAACACGAGTTTTATCGAAGGATACAAAAACAAAAGAAAAGGATTTGTTTGAAAAGCTTCCCCGGAAATAAAGCTTTTCCTCTCCTAAAGCTGTTCTAATTTTATTTTCCAACGATAATATTAAACTGTAGAAAATTCCTACATTCCACTGCATCTTTTTATCGTTACATGAAAAAAAAAGACACTTATAATCTGTACCACTTTTTAAGAACTTGATCAGAAAATGCACAAATTAACAAAATACTACAGCATTTCTAATCTCACTATAATTGGAATGTTTATTAACAGCCGAATAAGTATTATACTAAAAATTATATAATGTTACGTTGAGAAAATCCGCCCATCCGTCTATATAGGGGAGAAATTTTCCTCTCCCTCTGCTTTTTAATTTTTGTGTATAAATTATATAAATTCAATTGTGTCCAAAAATATCAAATACATAAATGATATGCAGTCAAGAAAATACTGCTAATGTCTATTTCAAGGCCATAGTAGAGCTCCTTTAACAGCGGAAAAAGTATTCAACGCCTAATAAAAAAGTTGTGAGAATGGACAGACATCAACCAAGTGACACTGATATACCAAATGTGTCAGTTTCGAAGTTAACTAATGAAACTGCAGGACGAAGGACGAAAACAACCAATCAAGCACCAAGAAACAAATACACACGGTTTAGATTGCAATCAAAAAGAACACTGATCAAAGAGTGTAGGCAACCAATTAGAAGTCAAAGATTAGAAAAAGAAGAAAGAGAGAACACACAGAAACACAGTTATAATTTTATCTGCAGAATATCAGGGAAAAATTTAGTTCTAAAAAAGTTCATGGATAAAGAATAAGAATTTTTCTAAATATATTAAGCTTCTCAAATATCAGGTTGAAGAATAGAAAAGCATTTTGTGATAGCTCTAGCTGAAGAAAAATCAAAACAATCGCCAAAAGTCTCGTAATACTGAGCAAACGAAGAGCATGCGAGTTCTTTACGCTTAACATAATTTTCAAGTTTCTTTAGACCGTGTTTGACGGCACGTTTAGAGTGATCTGAATGAGAAAGACACATATGCAAGAAATACCTTAAATACCTCAATTTCTTGGAATTTAATCGAGTGCTATAAGTTAGTAAACCTCATTCCTTCACTGGTTTAAAATTCAAAGCAATATAGTATAAACAGGCTTGAAAACAGAGGCTTTACTAGAATGAGAAGACTTCATCAATTATTACCTTTTTAGTATCATCAATTAAATGCGAAGGTAAATTATACTTACTGTTTTTAACTTCGCAAATTTCTAACTTTCTTATTTTAACTCTTGAATATCTGCAAACATATTCAAAGTTACACTGCTATATATTTAAAATCATAGCCACTCAACTTAAAAACTTACACATTTTCAGTCACATACATGAACGCCTCTCAACTTACAGATCCACAAACTTCATGTTAATAAGATAAGTCATAAAAGTTTAACATATTTTTTTAAAGAAATACTTAACTTAAGAAATTAAAACTGTGCTAAAACTCAAAAAAATAATAGCATTGAATCCCGCATGCGTATAAACATCCGCACAAGATAGTTGTTAAACATGCACATGCATTTATGTATTTCAGCTGGTAGAAACAGCGTGATGCTGCCATTCACGTTGCTCGCAGATTTTCCTGACAGTAATCTGACAATTTCTTCACGTGGGAAGAGGTAATCTTAGATTTCGACGAATGGGGGGGGGGAGGGTAGATTTGTATGATATCTTACGGGATTTAGTCCGCAGGTACTTTGCATTACTATACGAAACCGAAAAAAAGTTGGCATATTATAAGCAGCTGATAACATTAAACTGATTTGATGTGCAATAAGTGCACTTAAATCGGTGTCTACCCCATTTCGCCTTCGAAACTGTGTGATGAGTCTGTCCCTCCCAGTGGGCTGGGTCAGGTGTCAATCAAACCATCGGGTGGTCAACCTAGGGATAGTTTCGGGGATATTTTTTCCCGAAAACTTCCCCCAACCGGTTCTCTTTCTCCCTACGCGTACGCACTGCACCCACCCACGTGGGTTTATTTTCATTCGGCGTCCAGCGTTCGTATTATCAACATGGACAGTTTTCAGTTTATCAATTCGAACAGAGGGGGAAAACTATTAGTGTATAATAAGTACACTTATAGAATGAATACCAAAAGAAAGGACAAAATATATTGGAAATGTATAAGCTACATTATGGTAAAAGTTTCATTAAAATCCATTCAGTAGTTTTTGCGTGAAAGAGGAACAAACATCCATCCATCCATCCATCCATCCATCCATCCATCCATCCATCCAAACTTTCGCATTTATAATAGTATTAAGATATGTCTAAAACTTTGTGTGCTTGTATTATTGTATATTTACTACATGAAAAAGCAGAAAAAGCCGAAATTAGTGCAAAAACAATGAATACTTTTTTTAAAATTTCAAATTTTCGTATTTTTTAAAGAAAATTTCAAAACGTTCCAGGAGTCACATTTTTTTTTTTTTTCAAACTTTGAATTTCCACTTAATTCCAATCATTATGCATGATTGTACAAAACAATGCAATACATGCAATGTTTTATGAGATAGTTTATAAAAGATAGCAGAAAATAAAAATTTTCAGTTGAAAAAATCATATAAATTTTCCTTTTCAGCTATCTTTATGAACTATCACATAAAACATTACATATAATGCATTGTTTTATGCAATCACTAGCCGCAGCCGGGTAAACGGCCCTGCCCGGGTTTCTGTGGGTGTAGGGTGGTTTAGTGAAACTCATTCATAAATTTCCCAACACTAAAGTGCATATCTATAAACATAATGGCTACTTCTGTAAACAATGGCTATGTTAGAGATAAACTATAAAAAATAATGCAAGCTAAAAAAAATAGCAAGCTACAAATAATGTTTGAGTTTATAGGAAATGTTATAAGCATGGTATATTAAAATAAATATATATTTACAGTATCAATCGCACTGAAATTAACGATTTCCAAATATTGCTCGTTGAATAAGTCCCATTATTAGTTTCTATCCTCGTGACAACATTGGTGAGGTGAAAACATCTTATGTACCTAATTTAGAAATTTTTTTGACTATAAACACTTTCTATTCGCTAACTATTGCCAAAATCATTTTTTTTTTATTTCACCCATTAGCGATTGTTAGCTCAGATAAATATAAAAATCCTTAGAAGGCAATAAATTCCATACTTACTCCAGAGAAGCCTTGGTTCAAAATTTTCAATATGATTACAATCAATATTGTTGCTGCATGGCACCAAATTTTTGCAACAATGGGTTGAAAATTTAATCATTTAATGGGGAAATAACATAAAATTAACTGTTTTCCATGATAACTTTTATAAACTAAGCTTTTTAGAAATAAATTATAGCTTATCCTGCTCCCTGTTACTGTAGCTATCTACGGTGAAAAAATGGTTAAAATCGGTTCAGTAGTTTGGAAGATTATCCCGGACATACGTTTTCAAAAGTAGTCTTTTATGTATATAGATGCCTAATGATTGGAAATTAAGTGGAAATGCAAAGTTTGAAAAAAATTGTGACGCCTGGAACATTTTGAAATTTTGTTAAAAAAATATTTCAATTTGAAATTTGGAAAAAAAGTATTTATTGTTTTTGCACTAATTTGTGTTTTTTATGCTTTTGGATGTAGTAAATACACAATAATACAAGCACACAAAGTTTTAGACATGTAAATCAATAATTGAAAAAAAGCAATTTTATTTGTCCACTGTAGCCTGAATCTCTAAACGGCTTTAGTTAATGATCATTCAGTATAAGATTGCATTAGAAGGTGACAATATTTATTTCTTCAGTTTACAGCTGGAATAAAATACGAAAATGTTTTATTTACTAGAATACTTTGAAATTCAAGAAAATATTTCGGAAATTTTGCCCCGCGTGACCCTTTAATTTCAGCTTTTTACTTTCAGTAACAAAAAGTTTGTTTTTGTAACAATTTTCTACGCTTTTTGCGAGTAACAAGGTATTCATAAGAAACCCTTCATATTTATTTATTTATTTATTTGAAAAAAAAAACAAAGTTTCCTTTCCAAAAAGTGACAAAATTGCGTATTTTAAGAGATGACGGGAAAATCGACAAAATTTCCCGATTTTCTGGTTTTCTGATTTTTTGGTTCCCGAATAAAACCCCGGTTTTGTACTGTACTTATAAGATTTTAAATGCATCTTACTGAATACATCGAACACGTCTTCTCCATGAAGGGATCAGCATTTACACTAAGTAATGTAGGACCCTATTTTGCAATTTAGGACCCTATTTTTCAATTTTTGCTAATTACTAGTCTCCACATGGTCCAACTCAGATAACTTTCAAATATATTCATTAAAATATATTTTGAATCCTATATATTTTTACAAAATTCTGAAATGTCATTATTTCAAAAATTTTAAATTACAGCTTAAAAAGAAACATTTTCATAAAGTATTCAAATTGCATAAAAAATTGCATATAATTATCTTTGAAATGAGTTATTTAAAAAGTCGGTCGCTTCCACAGAACTTTAGTAAAATGATTTCAAGTCTGCCGGTAAGGTTAAAAAAAGGCTTTTTAACGAAATTCAAAGAATAAATATTCAACAATTATAAATGTTAGAATTTTAAAAAATAATGTATACATTTAAGATGTCAAAAAGTGCAAATTTCGTTAAAATCTGGCCATGTTTTTTTTTTTTTTTTTGCTTCATTTGATACGGAGTTACCCTTAGATTAAAGTTTGGCTAGATCGCTAGCCAGAGAATTAGTTTTACATAACTACGGTAGAAGAAATATCCCTAGAAAAATCCCTAACCCCCTCTCAGTAAAAGGCGAAGACATCAACTGTCAACTCAGCACTCCGGATATCTATTGTTCATTGTTAAGCACCTTATCGCTCCATTCATAGTGACATATCAATGGGAAGTTTCGAAGGCGAAATGGGGTATGAACCCTTAAATCATGATGATATAGAATATTTTCCATTGTGACTGACTACTTGCTGGTCAATAAATCAGAAACATCCGAATAGTACACTGGTAAACAATACTACTAATCTAAATGTCGTGCTAAACTTTGTAGCGCACCGACAGAAATCAAATTCAAAACTAAATGTTTTTCAAAAAGAAAATAAGTCCAGTGGATTACTTGTCGGACTATCTAATTCGTTGAGAGACTTCACTTACCAGAAAACATCACATCTTTAATAGACAATTTGTCAAATGTCATAATCACATTTCTCAATGCGGCGGAAAAAATTGCTGGCTAGTACTTGCCACGATAGGACCATAAAATGTCGTCGTAATATTTCTTGTTCAACAGCAATAAAATATTATGTCTTCGACTTAAGCATGGGCTGGCGAGAAGCTCATATTTCGATTGGCTATTTTGTGACACAGCAATAAAAATTCTGTTGAACGTTTTGCATGAAATTGTCGAGCATAACTTTATCAAGCTCTAAATTGCTTTTGAGCTGTAATGTCCTCTTCGTGTGAATCTTCACCTCGCTTGATCTCCAAGTGTATTCGTCACACTGCTGTCTCGCTGCCTATTAAGGACCTCAAATGTGCTACTAAGTTTAACCTAATGGCTGTTCCCACCCATTTGAGCAGTTTTATTTCAAAATATGTACCTCGTTGGAGCAGCCACCTAGAAGAAAATGTCCATTCTATTCGAGGAGGATAAAAAGAGAATTAAAAAATCGAATATGTTTTATGGTCTAGTTTAACGATGCTAGACCTCCTTGCTAAGAATATGCTAATATAATCGTCTCATAAACCGAGTCGTAAAACGCATCTAATTATTTCGGAAGTATTTCATCTGCAATGACAGCCGATAAAGATGACAGATGGCTGACTCACGATGTCATTCATCGATTGAACGCATTATGCGAAAGGTGAAATTGCCAATTTCCTGCGAATGCTGTTTTTTATTTGGACGATGCTTCCTTCATTGCTGGGTTGCTGGAGACTTACAAGTCTTAAGAACTCTACAGGACAGGAAAAAAGCAATTAGTTAAGTTACTGAATAAGTTATTTTGACGAATTATATACTGTATAATAGTAATGCCTACTTCTGATGTTGGAGCTTGATTGATTAGTTTTTGTACAAAAAAAGTCAGAAAATCTCCTGAAAATATTTGTGCAAAAAAAAAAAAAAAAAAAAAATCCTGTATAACTTTTGCTTTTCGCAGGAAACTGATTCCATTTTGAACATTAGTGTCATTAGAGGCTTGAAGCAGATTGCTACATTAAATCATTGAATTTTTTATTACGTTTATACGATCTTTAGAGCAGCAATAATCGAAGTTTTTCATTATTCGTAATGACTTTGAGTGAGTGATTAATGAAGAAAATACTTACTAAAATATATTTCTAATGAACATCATGAATGCTCTTTTAGTGCTTCCAGTTTTTCGTTGTATAAATTCTCATTTAGTTATTTCTACTTGAAATACGCTGCTAAACAGTACGCCACAGAGCAACAATAGGATATATTGTTGTCATTCTAAGGATTAAATCTTTTACTGCTGCACTGAGCCGATGATAGGTATGTATGTGTGTGTGATGCGTTTACACCACAAGTGATATGTGATATGAAATTCAAATAAAGCACAACAAAGTATAAGGAGCCGAGCTCAGCAGTTAATAAAACTCTAACAACAAACTTTTTTCTTTTTCTATTTTTAGTTTTATTTTATTGTTTATTTTTAGAAATTTATTTATTTACTTTTCTGAATAAAAAGGAAGAAAAAAAAAAAAAAAAAAAAAACGAAACGTAATTGAATGTAAGGGCTATATATATATAAAAGTAGGAAGTTTCTTTATGTGATTACGCTACTGAACCCACCAGATGAAAAATAACTGAAACTCAACAGCCTTAACCAAATTTTTCAATGACTAAAAAGCCAAATGAGAACAGAAACCTAAGTAAGGAAGTTCAAATCATTACTTTTAAATCTTTGTTGAACTGAAAAGTAAAAGAATAAAATTGAATTAAAGGAATCAGACCCAAAAATCAAAATCCTTAAGCCATGTAGAATCTGCATCCATATGCAACTGTAGCTAAGACACACTCTATAAGTTATTTCTCTTGAATCATATTTTTGAGATTAGATATTAAGCGAGATTTTTAAACTTAACATAACTAAGTTACTTAATTTATGAGCTACTAGCGGTACCCGCACGGCTTTGCCCGTGATATAAAATTAAAAGGTCATTTGTTAAATAATTAAAAGAGCAGAAAGAATACTCTATTTTAGTTATAATTCAACTATAATGCCTTAAAAGTATGATATAAAAATAAGCTGAAAGAGAAAATAAGAACAATTTTGTTTCTTACAGAAACCAACAGAAATCTTGACAAAGTTTAAAAGAAGAAGGAAGTTTTCTTTTCTAGCTTAAAAAAATATATAATACATTTTCCGAAATGAAGCATTTTAGAAAAGAACGTTGCAATACGCAATTTATACGATATTTTTATAATTTACCGAGTTTTAATTCCTTAACAACTGAGAATTTTTTTTCCAACAGTTAAATAACTCATTTTATTAAGGCTAGGAGTTTGGATTTCTACAAAAACAAATACATTTTGAAAATTATTAAGAGAAAAAGAACGAAACAAAAAAAAAAGGTATAAAAACGTAACCATGGTAACAACGTGAAAAGTTTATTTCCGTTGATAAAATAATCCATTTCATCCTTATTTTCAAATTTTATTCCCGAGGTTAGCCATTTTAGAATCGTTTCGCTTGCTTTGCTCAAGGTAAGCCTTGAATTTCCGGGATTCTAAAAGCGATTATTACAGCTCTTCTAATGCTCGTAGAAACTTCTAATTGATATCATTTTTAGCAAGAAATTCTAAGCTTTCGAATGACATAAAATTTGAAAATGTATATGAAATATTTCTCCCTCATTTCATCACATTTATCTGAAAAATGAGCTTGAACTTAGAATAGAAAAAGAACAAAATAAAATGTTCGAAAAAACGCTTCGAGACGCACACACCCATGCTACGAACTAATTTTGTGCCAAATTTTAAGAAATCGATCGAACGGTTTTGGCGCTACGCGGTTCACAAACAGACAAACCAACCTTCAGCTTTATTATTAGTAGAGATTCGAACTTAACATATATACTATTTTTAAATTAGCACTTCTCAGTTTTTTACTTTTTCACTTCAACAGCTCAAAATGGTAGAGTTTCAGATGCAAACCCAACCAAAATATTCTTACAAAGAATCTTTTCTTGAAGAAGATAATATTCAAATGCGATCATTTGCACATTTTTTCACTTAGTAGATCTAGGACTTCAAGCTCTTATTTTGCTCATGAAATAAACTCTCTTGCCCGAATTAAAAAAGAAAAGGAAAAAAAAGGGCAATGGTAACGCCCTCCAAAAATGATTTATTTTCAAATTGGCCCCAAAATTAAGTAAGATGGGAAGCATTTCCTTGGATTGGATAGCTTTGTCCAACAACCAGTAATTTAGAACCACCCTTTGATTATGAGGAGGAACCTTCAAATGAAAATTACAAAAGAGTACAATTATTCATTTTTGTTAAACTGCTGTACTACCAGATAGGCGTAAAAAATTCGCAGCAACGCCAACGCGCTAACATTTATACACAGCAAGAAACCCGCAAGGAACAAAAAAAGTGGTTTCTAAAGAGACTTAAAAATTAATAAATAAATAAAAAGCCTGCACCCTTCGAAGTTCCGGAGTGCTAGCTTATTATTATTTTTTCTTTTTTCATAGTTTATGGGGAACAAAGGTCTGACAAAAATCTTCATAAGCAAAGAAGAAAAGCTAATATGTGTCTAAACGCTCCGAAAAATATGAATTATATACTATTACCGGATTTTTCTTCTGGTCTATTGAGTCATTTCCTGCAGCTTTGGAAATTGCTTTTCTTCCCTCTCCTGCAAATTTCTCGTTTTTATCTTTCAATAGTTACTCAAATATCAAAAGCGTCCTATTAGCTACGAAGAGTTCAACTCAGAAAGAGAAATTTACGAGTCGAGTTTCGTAAAACTTATTTAACATCTTGCTTTTCAATTGAAGGGGAAAAAAGGAATATGTTTTTACGGATGTATTAAAGATCAAAACGCCTTTTTTTGCTTTGCTTGGAATAGATAAGCTTCACTCATATTTCTCTTAAATATTTAATTATACAACATTCTTTAATCTCTCCAACAGGTAACATAGAAGAAAAAAAATGAAAAACTGTTTTTAATGGAGAACAGCAAAAATAGTCTACACTAAAGTCAATTTAGTTAAATTAGCTCTTATTGATGAAAAATTAATTATAAAGGTAAATGGTCATGCAGATGGAGAGAAATATTTGTATTTATTTTTTGAAGATACTCGGTGATCTAGTTGTCTACCTAGGAAATATTTCCTCTGCAAACGAATCAGAGTATATAGTATTCATTCGATTCCTTTTTCTTCAAAAAGAGACTATAGGTATATGAATATGGACCACTTTAAGTTCGCTCACCGTTTCTTCAAATCCTATTCGTACCGAGGACATTTGGTTTTATAAAGTGTCTGATTTCATAAACCGGCATAGCTACTTTAAGAAATTAAAAAACATTTGAAGTTTAAATGCTCTAAAAAATAAATGAATTATTTATTTGCTTTTTATGAGTGTTTCTCTGTAAACTTGTAACTGGGCTGTCTGAACCGAGTATTTTTAAAAAAAAGATATAATGAAATAAAGTAACTATCTCTCTTAATTCAAATAAAGCACTAAAACTTCACAGCACAATTCTATTTGGAACGATAACGATTAAATTCGTTTGTTTTTTTTCTAGAAATTATCGAAGCCCTAAAAACACAGTCCCCTGACTGTCTCATTCCTATAATTAACACTTATAGGTATATTTAAAAAAACCTATTAACACCACATAAATTTCGCAATTTATATCTAAAAATAGAATTATGCAACCATGTTTTTACATGAAATAAAGTCTAGTAACATATTTCTAAAATTTAATATTGTCATGTAAGTTCTGTCCGGAGTTATTTCAAACAGTCCTCTGCCAAATATTCAAAGCTGCAATAGAAAAAACAAATCTGTTATTCTTACAAATGTTGTTTGACGTGATGTGAAACCAGGGACGGTCCTTGGCAAGTGACACAAGCAGACGCTTGGGACGCCGAATATGACGGAACGCCAAATGCTGCCAAACAAAAATGGAGAAAAAAAAAAGATTTAATTTAAAGCAAATAAAAAAAAAATTATCGTCATTTTTTCATCTTCAGATTTTGAGGCACTCGGCTACCCGATCAAATCTCGCGAAGTCAAACCCCAAGATTTTGCTCAGTTATTGCTTTTAACATCATACAGTCCGATCTCCCGATTATCCGTGGAATAGAATGGCCTAGCAACCACGGATAAGCGAATACCACGGATAATCCGAGAAATGGGTAAAAAACGATACTAGTGTTTTATATAGCAGCTAAAAAAAATCAATAGCATTACACATTTAAATTATAGCTAAGAACGATAACATTGAAAGTAAAAAATATCTTTAAAAGTTAAAAACGAAAAATAACACATTCATACAAAAAAAATTGTGATTTTAATACTAGGGATGCATCAATTAATCGGCAGTACCGTATTTTGTAAGGAGAGGTGATCGAGAGTGTTCTTAGTTAGATCGCATTAAATAACAAAGATATTAACTTAAAACCTTTCTAACATTTTCCTCGATTTTTGAAGTGAAAACATGCTTGAAAATTTAAACAATAGTACCAAAAGAAAGACAAAAAATTTTGTGTTACTATTAGAATGTGCTTGCAACTTCCACGTTACATAGAACTGGAACTACCACGTTTTTTAGCAAATGAGTTTAAGCCGTTATTTTTAAGCGATTGGAAACCGATGTCATTCTCATTGTTGTCCGACCAGGAAAGAAAACTCAATGAGTTAAAATGTTTATATTTTGCCAGTTTCTATTTGAATCGTTTATTTCGAAAAGGTAACATCTCTATTTTGATCTCCTCTGTCTCTTTAGAAAATTAAACAGCGCACGGTTATATTTTTGAATGTCATAATCAATGAAAAAATGCCTTTAGTTAAGTACACAATTACTGCAATTATTTACCAAATAACCATTGATTATGACATTCAAAAATATAACCGTGCGCTCTTTAATTTTCTAAAGAGACAGAGGAGATCAAAATAGAGATGTTACCTTTTCGAAATAAACGATTCATTGTGTTAACAATTAAAATACTTGTAATTGATTTTAGGATAAGGATTTCAAAAGGATTTTCAATTTTCCCTCTTTATTCTGCTTTTGCTACCAGCAAATTTTACTAGTAAGGATTATTTTTTCTTTTTTCCGTATTTACCATGTCTTCTCCATTTAAATTTATAATACTTTCTAACCAGTGAGGTTCATTTTTATATGAGGTGGCAATCAGGGTCGAGGTTTTCTTCAATTTTCAAGTTAATCTTAGTACTTGTTTTCCGCTTAGCCTACCGCTGTTAAGAAAAGCTTTTCACCTTTTTTTTCTGAAGCATGAAAATATCTGCAGGAGCTATTTGGTCTGTCTCGTGTATTCATCCACTCTCTGTTTACCTCTGCAGTTAAAGTTTTGTGTAGTTATTTTCATATAAAATTTTGCATTTCTCTTCCCTCTGAACATAATTTGCTTATTTATTTACTTATTCTTCTTTTTATTAATATTTAATTATCTGCTGTTTTGAGTTTTTTTAACATATTTATTCAAATAGACGGCTGAAATATTCCTTAAAATGACATAAGGAGTTTATAAAAAGCATCCATTTATTCGAAGCAATTTTTAAAATATCCACCTCATGTGTTATTATCTCTATGTTAAACAAAGTTTGTCTGAATTAAAAGAAATATTGTTTTCTGAAATATTTTTAATACTTGTGTGATTTAAATGAATGTTCAGCAAGTAAAGGAAGCAGCAACATAGCACTAAGGCCTTAGAGGTGAAGGAACGAGTAATATTGTTTTCTTAGTCCTTAAATATTCAGTCAAATTGGAGTAAAACACTCTGCGACTGCTCTGCTGAATGCAAAATGATAATAACGATAATAATTATGCAAAAAGCATTTAGAATTTACAGATGACAATAATCATTAACAGCTGTTGAAAATAAATCAGTTTAGATATTTGACTGAGAGGAACTTGTTAACATACTGTCATGAATCAGGAAAGGGAAAGTGAGAACCAATAAATGAACTTTTTTGAAAAAAATATGTTACTTTAATGAAACATCTCTAACTAAAATGAAGAATATTTTTATTGAAAATTGTCTTTTAGTTAGATTTATGGGAGTGAATAATTCATATATTAGCAATTTTCAAAAGAGATTTTTAGGAACATTTGTGTAATTACTTTATTGGGTATTTCTTAAAGCTATTATCTTTATTCTAATGAGAATTTTTAGGGGCAGTTTACTTCATTTGGAAACAGTTGTCCTTGATATAATGGCGATTCGTAGGGACTGTTGACCCCATTATATTAAGAAACCGTTGTCATTATTTCATTTTACCGATTATTAGGGATAGTTCTGTTCATTTTAATGGAAATTTTTCACCAAATGTGTCCTTTTTTTCTTCATTTAGACCTGAATATTGTAACGTTTATCACTAGACATCATTTTTTCTCCTTCCCCAGAAAATAACTCAATGTTTTTGGGGCCCGAAAAAATTTACCCCTTTTATTTTAAAAGAGAAAGGAAACACCCCAGGAATTC